>JANHFT010006490.1:0-14717 GCA_032467955.1 Pseudoxenodon macrops
TATGTAGGTATGTATGTAAGTATCAGAGGTGAGCTCCTACCAGTATGGACCGGTTCTACTGAATAGGTAGTAGGTCGCTGGTGACATCACAGAGCCAGTTTTGCTCCATGGGCGCCACAATCTTTTTTTTCCATTTTTTAAAAAAATGTGGGTTTTTTGCATTTTTTTCGGGTTTATTTTCTTCTGCCATGTGCAGAAGCTGAGTTTCCAGCACTGCACATATGTTGCCATCTTGTTTTTGGCCTTTTTTTGAGGGGGAATTTTTCGGGTGATTTTCCCTACTGGTCATGCGCATGCTCACGAGGCGTGGCCATGTGGTGCAGGAGGCAGAGAACCAACAGCGGGGTAAGTTAGAACCCATCCCTGGTATGTATGTATGTATATAATTTTTTCTTGTTTAAACTTCTTAGATACTAGATATTTTAAGTATATACTTTTTAATTTTTCTTTTTCTCTTCCCTTACAACTGCTTTGCTTAGGCAGCTTTTAATACACACTTTTATTTTCAGATACATCTGAAAATAAAGAAGATTTGGAAGGGATTTTTAAATTTTTAAAAAGAGAAAGGCAGATGGATCGGCCTATTGTGTGATGAAATCTATTGGCAGGGCTTGCAAAACTGTCTCAACAGAAATTTACAGCAGATTTATGTTATATCTCAGAGTCAGGTTATTTGTAAAGTGCATTTAAAATATTTACATTAGTACTATGAATCTTCCACATGGAAAGTTATTTGACTAAGTACATAAAATATATGTTTTATATGTTCTATCCCAGAATGATGCTACATAAGATTTTTTTATATTATGCAAAACATAGTCCTTGCATGAATTATCTCTGCTTTTAATAAATAAATCTAAACTCATTGTTAGTTTACGAGTTAGAAGAGTCTGATGTCCTTGTTCTCTTTCAAAGTAAGTCAAAGTGTAAGACCAAATTTTGGTCACATCAATTCCTTGGGATCATAAACAACTTGGTTCATTTTAAATTTATTAAATAACTGATCTGCCTTGCATTGGTAATATAAATCTGGAGGAAATATATTGACATCACTCTAGTTTTTCACTGCATATCTGATGTATCATTATTTATTGTCCAATTCTAAATCCAATGAAATCATTACTTTATTTATCAAATTTGCCATCCACTTCACCACAAAGCATGGAGGTGATACACACACACACACCATTTTAGGGAGTTGAATTACTGTAAAATATGGGAGTCTTTGATGTAAGGACACCAAACTATGCATTCCAGTCCTTTTCTCAACAGTCTGTGGGATATTTCGTCCAAAGGCTCATAATACTAAACTCTTTCTTTCTGTATCTCACATCAATCTCTATCCATTTTTCATTTGCTGTGTCAAGTACAAGTAGGAGACCCATTTATCTCTCTCCCAAGAAAGAAAGAAAGAAAGAAAGGAAGGAAGGAAGGAAGGAAGGAAGGAAGGAAGGAAGGAGGGAAGGAGGGAAGGAGGGAAGGAGGGAAGGAGGGAAGGAGGGAAGGAAGGAAGGAATGTAAATTATGGTAAAGCTTTCAGTAGGTACAAATTAGAAGAGACGAACATCTTATAGGAGAACAACCCCTGTGATCCAAGAGTGGCCATTTGAGGAAAATGTGACATGTCGTTTTAGAATTTAAAGCATATCTGAGCTTTGGTCTCCTACAGAACAAAAGGTTAGCACTTGTACTATAAGCTGTGTGGTTTTTTTTCTCCCACTTTTGGAATACACTTCCTCCAAAATGTCAGATACTTCATTAGCATTTAAAACAGATGTCAGCTTTGTCCCTGATGACTTCTGAAGTCCTGAATGATCTCCAGTATAGCTACATGCAAAATAACTTTTAAAGTACTTTAAACACTATGACAAAGGTTTCCAGATGTTACATCTATTGTTTACTACATACATTTTCAATGGAATCAGGGAAAAAAAACCTAACATGAGACTCTAAGTAGCATGAAGAAAACTGGTAGCAATAAATTACATCTTAGAGGTCTAAAAATATTTATTTTACTATTTGTATCCTTTTTCCACATTTAGAATGTGATAGCTAAGGCTTTCTAAGTATCTTCTGTTTTTCTATCATTTCTAGTTTTACTATAATGTCTTACTATTCCTTATATGCTAACTACATGCTTTGCAGAATATCTTCTCTGACATAATTTATTTTACCACTGTCACAAATTATGTCCTTATATTCACATCTTCTTCCACCATCTTAACCAGCTCATGTTTATACAGTGTAGGGAACCTGTAATTAAAACTGCAGGAAAGAATCTGTTACAATACAGCCTTTATTGTTGAAATTAATCCATTAAACTCAGAGATTAGCTCTTTCTCCCCAAATTAATTCTTCCTAAACTTCCTAAAAGAAGACACAAGTGACAGTGTTCATAACACTAACAGAATGTCAAAGGTGACAATGCATATTGAGATTAAAAAGTGGAGATAGATGATAGAGATGATACAGATAGAGTTGGGGAGGGAGAGAGTACGAGAGATGAACTAGATGATAGAGACAAAGAGACAGAGATAGACAAATATTTATTTGAAAGCGACTTTGAAGTTTCTCAGCTGCATCTCCATCACTATTGAGGTTAACCTGTCATTTTTCCATCAGTCACCAGCGAGCTGTAAAGGTTTCAGAGACATGCAATTCCCATTAAGAGATGTAATGAGCCACACCATAAAGGCATTATTGGTTATGTGTGCTGACATGGCAGTAGCTGCAATTCATCACTATTGGGGGCTTTGTGTCAAGATGCCTAGTTCATTTTAAATTAATCATGTATGGTGTGTCTATCTTTATGTATATTCAATTTGCCCAAAAAACATTTCTAAAAGGTATAAGTGTTATTAAGAATGTCTCTATCTGACCCACAGAAAAAGTGGTAGTAATAACAAATGCTATGTCTTTGCAATGTGAACATGTTATCTAGACCTCTGTAAATCAACACTAATGAATTTGAATTAGAGATTCATAGAAAGCATGATTCAGTTCAAATTGTGCAGAGATTCAGATTCAAACTAATTTGCTGTAAACTACTTATATTTTATTTCAAAAAAGATATCCAGCCATAGGCAATAAGGATCAAATCACTTGTATTTGTTTTTCCTCCTCGTCCTCCTCTTCTTTCTCCTTCTCCTTTGAAAATTGCATTAAAATAGCAGAGATGGTAGACCCCATTGAAGACACTAATCATAGCAAATTTTAGATGGATATATTAAATTATTTCACTATAATATGTTTATTTAAAAATTCCCTGAACAATTTTAAGGCTGAGATATCAGGGATGACTAAGTAAAGTAAAACACATTATACTTTTCATTTTTCTCCACTATATTGTTCCATAACAATATTACATTAAAAAAAAACCAAGCAAGCAAACAGAATACAAAATATAAAGAACTAAAAATCTGCAAATAAACTAAAAAATCTAAAAAAGAACAAAACTAAAAAAAAATTAATAAACAGCAAAAAAATAAAAAGAACCAAAACATAGAAGAAAAGTCAATTAAAATATATTAGAGAAAGTAAGTAAATTATTTCAATTAATCTTAGATCCATAATTCTTTTCAGAATACCGTATTACCAATATAAAATTACGTAGAGGAATATAATATTTATATTATCATCACTTATAAAAATATTTTATATTCACAACCTGCCAAAGTAATAGTCATAATGATGACATAAAAACTTTAAAGATTCAATAAAATAACAACAATAATAATAATAATAACCATGGGTGGAAATTGACAGTACTAGTAGATGCCACACTGTAATGCATAAAAATATGAAATAATTTATCATAATCTGTGCACAGGGTTGCAAATAATAAATTTCAACTCAGTGAATTAAAATAAATTGTGAAACTAATCATCACTTGCTTTAAGCATTTAGTCAACAGCTTAGGTTAATTTTTATTAAAGATCAAACAATTTATTAGGTCTGACTGAAACAATGCAAAAAACAAAACAAAAAATACAAAGTCCTACTTCAGAATGTTAATCATAGAATCATAAAATCATAGAGTTGGAAGGTTATCCAGTTTCTGCCTTTAAGCATCTCTTTTATCAAGTGCTTTCATAATCTGACAGGTCTTTATCATCCTTACATGGAGACTGATCTCAGTAATCTGATGTAATCAGTCTCTCTTAAAACTATAATTAGCTTTAATTGTAGTTGTTTTAAGATCTGTGGAAACTACTTGCTTATATTTCTTGGTTATCTTCATTCCTAGATTGTATTACGCAGATATCAGTGTTCTCAATTTATATATATTCACATATACGTATTTCAATTTCCAGAATTCTCAATCATTGCTTGGCTGATGTTAGTGAATCTGGTGAGTATCCAGTTTGATAAAGGTTGGCATAAAGAGCTTTACTCAATATTGAATCCATTGGGAAGTCACTTCCTGTACTGTTAATCAAGCATACCCAATTTGTTAAATAATATTTTCTCAAATGGCATTTTTAACTCTTTTCAAGTAAAACATTTATGTCTGTGGAAAATAGGACCATTTTCAAGCTTCATGAGAGAACCATAGACATTGTATCTATAAAATAGATGAAGTAAATTTAGGAAAAGTTATTAAACATATTAAATATCTATTTTATTTAAAAGATATGCTGTGAAGGAACTTAATCTTCTACACTAGCCAGCAGAGACATTAAAAGATCTGAAAGGCACAACACTCATATTTGGAAATGTCATGAGGTGTTTCGTAAAGAACTATCTGGGTAATTGTTGCCATAGCAACAAGTGAAATTTCATTTTTAAGGGGTTAGCAATTTCAGGTCTCAAACCTTGGTTGTATTTTAAATTGTACTCTTCTTGCCAAAACATAGAGTTAAAGTTTTTATTGCCAAACCATGCACCCATTTTAAAGATCTGCATCAAATAAAACAATTACATAGAGGTAAGGCTAATATAAATTAACATTCCTCTAGAAATGTCTGGAAAGAAACCAAAGTTCTGTAAGAGCTATAAAAGTTCACATCTAACAGATACTAGTGAGTTTTTAGAGTTTAATTTCTGGATTAGTATTAAAAGTCAATTTATTGGATAGTTCTTTTTGTCTCTAATATTCATAAATTACACAGACATGTTGATTTAAAAATGAGGAATAAATAAACAAACTTTTAAAAGGAGAGATTTTACAGGATAAATTCAGAAGAGAAAAATACTGTTAAATTTTGAGCTAATGGTTTAAAAGAAAAAAGAAACCCCCCAAAAAAATGCTTACCTGCCAGAAGGAAATAAAGTGAGGCTCATCAAGGTTATGATCCATGGAACACAGGTTCAGCATAACAAACAGTAAACTAAACACTCCATAAATCTTTCTAATCTTTTCAATGAGTTTGTATTGTAAATTTGTCACTAAAGTTAATCAGATAATGAGCATGGCCAAGGGATCTCTCTTGCTTTATGCTCTTTGAGCGTGCTTCAGTAATGATTTCTCCTGCCCTTTGTACTTACTAAATGAATGTTGAATAGATATTAAAGTGCATCTTGGTGGTGCCATTATTTATGTAGCCTGTTTCACATAATGCATGCTTAATTAAAAATCAGCAAAGCAATTATGAAGACGATGAAGGAAACAACAAAAGGCATTCAGTGAGTAACATTAAACAGTTAATTAGATTTTTCCCCTTTCAGGGAGATCTTTAAAAAAAACAACTTTATATCCATATTTAATGTTTCCCTTGGAAATTCTAATGGCAGCATCTATTAGAAAAAAATCATTGAGAACATCAGTTGTTGATAGCATCTGGAGAAAGTGGCATGCTTGGAGCTTCCTTTCTATAAGTATAACATTTTGTGCAATTAAGCTACATTTAATGGGTTCAGTTTCCTGTGGCTTATTTTCCTGTTATAAATAAGAAAATAGTAATTATTATACCTTGTCCTAATGAGATGTGTAGCATTGTCTTACCATACAAATTACAAAGCAAGGCTAGAAATACAGATTTGAAAGTTATTCCATGGTCTGTTAAGGAAACCTCAACACTTTGTGGGGGTAACTTAGCAAAGACAAATCCAAAAAAAAGAAATAAAAAAAAACCATTTTCTTTCAGGTATTCATTTCCAGCACGAGATTCATGCTGTGGATCAAATTGTACATGAGTATTAGCACCCTGGTTTTATATTATTCAACTTTTATGAAGACCTTTTCAGGGCAGAGCTGTGAAAGCCAAATTTGGTTTTTAACTGGCATCTGGAGATTGAACAGAATAAAAGTCAGAGAGAAAATGAGTAAGGAAAAACGTAACACTACATTTCATTTCATTTAAATTGAATTGACCTACAAAGGATCTAACTTCATTGTATCGCCAATCTTGTGAAGAAGGTTGGGGTGGAGGAAAGAGAGAGGGAGGCAGAGAGAGAAAGAGAGAGAGATCCAAAGTCACTTAGTAACTTCCCATGGCTGAGGGTGGACATGGACAACTAGTCCAGCACTATAACCACACCACCACCTTGGCTGTCCAAAAAGTATAATCTCTTTTTTTGTATGTAAACTTGTTTTCCCTTCTTTTACATTAGCCTTTTGAATTTGGCATCAACTTGTAAAGGGCTTCTGGAACTTTCACATTAAAGGTACACACTTCTGACAGCGATTCTAAAAACCTGAGGAGAAGACTAAAGTCTTTGCAGAGTTTGATTCAGTCAAAAGGAGACAAAATAAATTCAGAAGTCAACATCTTTTAAAAATGGACTAGAAATAAATTAAGGCATCATATCTTAAAAGGCAACTGACCCTAATCTTAAAATCTCAGGATAGGAGAGAGTCAAGCGATCCCAAGATCCTGGAAGGAGATAATGCCAAATCAGTTTCAAGTTTTAAACTATATGGACACATCTCTTATAATTACCACATGTTGAGCTCAGCTCAAATCCATATATTAATTAAATTCTTTGAAGTGTATCAGCATATTAAAATGAAATTGAACATATTGGGAGCTATTGAAAACTGCAAACTTTTCTCCATTAAATCATCAGGTGCTACATATTATCTTTGGATTATTTATGCCATAGATAGAATGAATGCATACAGGTAGGCTTTGACTTATGACCACAGTTGAGGCCAAAATTTATGCCTCTGAGTGAGACTATTGTTAAGTGAGTTTTGTCCAATTTTATGACCTTTCTTGCCACAATTATTAAGTGAATCACTGCAGTTGTTAAGTTAATAACATGGATGTTAAGTGGACCTGGCTTCCCCATTGACATTGCTTGTCAGAAAGTCACAAAAGTTGATCACATGACCCTGGGACACTGCAACCCATCATAAATATAAGTCAATTGCCAAACATCTGAATTTTGATCACGAGACTATAGGGAAGTTGCAACGGTCACAAGTGTGAAAAATGGTCATAAGTCATTTTTTCCAGTGCCGTTGTAACTTTGGTTACTAAGCAAACTGTTGTAAATCAACAACTATATGTACACATCTCTATAGATATAGACATAAACATAGACAGAGACTGAGATTGAGATGATAGAGATAGCGATAACTATAGCGATAGCGATAGAGATGGTAGATATAATAATACAGAAATAGATTATCTATAAAGATATAGAGATAATATAGATATATTAATATAAGTATAGATGAGATGAGACACACACACACACACACACTATTTTGAATATTTTCTGATTCATCATCTACTCTATAACACTTGGAATTCTACACTTGGAATACTGCATTCAATTCTGGTTACTATAATATAAAAAAGATGCTGAAAATCTGGAAAGAGTGCAGAGAAGAGCAACAAGAATGATTAGGGAGCTGGATGCTAAAACATATGAAGAACGGTTACAGGAATTGAGTATGTCTAGTCTAATGAAAAGAAGGAACGGGGGAGACATGATAGCAGTGTTCCAATATTTAAGGAGCTCCTATAAAGACAAGGGAGTGCCCTCTTTTCCAAAGCACCAAAAGGCAACAGAAGAAACAATGGATAGAAACAAGGAGAGAAGCAAGCTAGAACTAAGGAGAAAATTCTTAACAGTGAGAGCAATCAACCAATGAATAGCATGCCTTTAGAAGGTATAGATGCCCCATCACTGGACAGTTTTAAAAAGCAACTGGACAACCATTTGTCTGAAATGGAATAGTGTCTCCTGCTTGAGCAGGGAGTCGGACTGGAAGACCTCCAATGTCCCTTCCAACTCTGTTATTCTATGTTCTATGTCCTATTTTTAATCCCAGGATTAAAAACTTGAACTTCAGTTTAATAGTTTTGCCATACATTAAGCATTGCTCAGTCCAAACATTTTAACTGCTTTGTTTCTATAGCAACTGAGCTGTTGGTGACAGTTCTGTATTTTAAACTTCCCTATCAGAAGGACATCACAACATGGTTTTTCTTCTAACTATAGCTGGTTGCTTTTGACTATAATTTATCAACTGCTGTCTTCAATATTTTTTGAAAAGAAACCTAAAAGTTTAAAGATTTTTTTCTACAGATGACTTCAGTTTATTTTATATATTGGCAAGGTAATATATGTTACATGAAAAGCCCATTAGTGAACAAGTTTATTTATATATATATATATATATATCAAGAAGTTTTATTTCCTGCTTTATTTTTCTTTGATGAATGTTATTTATCTATTCTCCACCCCCATTGGAAGTCCTTTCCATGGCAAACTTCCATGTGCAAAACACTTGCTAGAGATCCTTGACTAAGGAAATCTCACATGTCATCAAATACATGGGATGGGAAAGAAGACACATGGGACTTAACAATAGCTGACACATTCAACTGTGGCAATTAATTATTTTTTCATGGTATTATTCATTAGGCTAGTCAGTTATTTTCATGTCAAAATGATGCTTTTACCTACACACAAATCCCCATTGTTTTATTATCTAGCTGAACACCAAGAATGCTTCACACCATATAAATGTGCGAAGAATCATTTTCTGCACCAGTTGACTAATTATAAACTGTCAGGCTAACAAAGAGATGACATTCTGTAAAACATACATATTAACAGGCACAAAGTTCTGATTTCTATAGCTAAGCATGTCTGTAAAAAAAAAGTGAATCCTACTTAGCATTCTTAAAAAAGACAATCAATGCATATTATTATCGAGTATTATTATAAATATAATTAGACAGAAATTCAAATTGATGACACTTCCACATCAGCTGTAATACATGATTTAGTTTAAATGGGACAACAATTGTAGTGGCAGAGCAAAATACTCAAAATGACAATACAAAGTGAAATCTATTGGATTGACTCAAACAGTTTAGTATTTTCAACCTGCAAATGGCCAACAGGATATTAATTAGAATCCCATAAATTGGGTGTATGCCCGAAGTATTTTTCAAGTGACGTTCTGCTGTAAGAGAATCCACAGAAGTTATCAGATATTATATAACTACCAGGAATAATAACTGGGGAATAATTATGTTATAATATATATTATAACATCCTCTCGAAGCTATTAGTAGAAGTTCTAATTAAATCTTATGGATGCAAATTCATAATGCAAGTATGCATTAATATGTAACTGGTGTTGTTGGGTGGCCAATAACTTTAAAAAAATGCACTTTTTTTCTTTGTCCTGAATCTTATTTGCTTCCCATTAATGACCCCCTGCCCCACCAAGCTCCTACCATGCTAAGGACATAAACATTTATCCTTACTTATTTTCTCTGCAGCATAAGAATTGTATTTAACAACTATAATTTACCTTCTTATATATCTTTTTTTTTTTTAACTAAGCTAAAAAACTCCATTAAATGTTGGCCGGGTATTATTTTCTTTCCCATTTCTGATTGTTCAGAAGTTATATTTGTTAGAGAAAGTTGTGAATGAAACACTTTTTTTAGAGTTTATCATTTTAAAATCCATAAGAAACACCAATAAACTGGATTATAGTATTAAATAGTATTGTATTTAAGTAGATGGTAAATCATGCTGGATTTATATTACTCCATTCACTCTTATTCTAAAATAAATTAAATTCAATCCCTCCATGTGTGTTCAAACTTCAGGCAAAATAGGATTAGGGACCCAGATTGTTGGGGGCAATATGCTGACTCTGTAAACTGCTTAGAGAGGACTGTAAAAGCACTATGACGCGGTATATAAGTTTAAGTGCTATTGCTATTAGCTAACATATTCTTTCACATATAAGACTAGCTTTATTTTAAAAGGTCTCTTTCAGACAATAGGGTATAAATAGAAAGATCTGAATTTCATTATGTTTCCTATGTTGATGGTAAAATTGACCATTAACTAATAAAAAGGTAAAAATAGGATAAATGTACATATGTTCATTTGTGTGTGTGACAAAGATATGACATGTGCATATACACACACAAATACAGCCTTGAATTGAGTTCCATTTACTGGTGTTATGAATAATTGTTTGAGTTTGCAGTACTGTACATATATTAATATTTGATTGAGACATAAACATATTCACACAAGGTTCAAAAAGTGCACCTATGAAAGTAAAGTCTTTTATAAACAGTATTAATTAATAGCTAACAACTCCTCTACGACAGGCAGCCTTGGATTTATTACTTTGTTTTTATTTATTTATGGGGCATTTCCAGCTGGAGTTTCTGAAGTGCTTTTAATCAGAATGAGATTTTGCATAACAATATGCAATGGCCATAGCATCATAAATAATAGGACAAAATGTGAAATTCATTGAATAACAAGACATTTTAGTTTCACAAGGCAGTCAGATCTGTAACTGAAGGGGAAAAAGACTATCACTGAAGGAACTTCCTTATCTCTATACAAAATTAGCTGGCCTAAAGTTCTCATATGAACACTACAATACCTGTAATCTTTGCAAGTGTAAATCACTTGGATTTCCCTCATCTAGAATCTGAAGCAGACATAATTGAGAGAAGCTACTTGATAATTTTCAAGGAATCAAGCTTTATAAATAGACTTAACTGGAGGTTGAGTCAATGTATATGAGTTTGCATGTGTTTTTATAGATATTGTAGATATACATATGTACTGTATGTTTGTATGTGTACACACAGAGACATATCCACATATGTAGTTGCCATTTAGTGATTACAAATGGGACTGTCAACAATCTTTAAATGAAGCACTTGATAAATGAAACTGTGACTGTGTTTACAGCCTTATTAAACTTTCCTTTGCTTTACAGACCTGCAAAAGTGGTAAATGCAAGCATTGGTCATAATATTACTTTTTCTTCACTGAATGATTTGCTAAATGTTGGGCTTCAGGGTTTAGTGACCATGGTCCAAGGGAACAGATTTCTTTATGTTTTGCTAGAAGCTACATATTCAGATGCAAGTGATCTGCTATTCAACTATAGACAACTGAGAAGGAACTGATTGGGTTCCTGTCTTTATAGCTAGGTCACCTGACTTCTGATTGGCTTTAGGCTGATTGACTGGTTTCAGATTGGTGCAGGTTGATGAGATGCTTCGCAAAGTCAATATAATCAAGGTATCTATCCTGCCACATAAGTATATATTTCACAAACAGATGTCAGTAGCCTGCAGGAAATTCGTCTAAGGTATCACTCTCTAAAACAAAGCTATTGAATGTAGAAATGTTGAAATGTAGATACAATGAGTCCATGGTACAGGCGTAAACTAGATTTGTACCAAGGTTTTGTCATATTCATTCTCTTATTTCACAAGCATCATCCTAAGACTCTCCTCTTCCCCCTTACTTTACATCAGAATAAAGATTCAAAATTTCTACTCCATAAAATAGAACTTCAAATATTTGGAAGCAGGAGCAAACTTATCCTTTCTTCAATATAGTCACCTTTACAAGCTCCAAATGCCAATAAAGAGAGCAAATTAAAGTATAATCTCATATTGGTAGGGAAGTTAAAACGGGGTTTGTTAGTGTTTCTGGTTTACACTTTTCCTATTTCTTTTTTCTTTTATTGCAAATTAAACAAGAGGAAGCCTACACTTGTACTTTTACTCATTCTCATTAATATTTGGATAGGCTGTTATTTGCAAAAAGATAGACTCTCCCTAACATCAGTGGCACTAGTTTTAAATCCTAATTATTTCAAGTGATCTATTTGTAAGAAAGATCATTTCTCTATCACTGAGGTATAATGATATATGCCACCCTTGAATTGGCAATTTTTTTCTCGCACTATTTTATTTCTCATCATTCGCTCACCCTGTTTGCTTTCTTTAAACCTGCTCTATCTCTCTACTATTTACCTCTGGTGCACTATACATGTTCAGTGTAAGATAAGCAAAGTGATTGATTGATACCTCTGGCTTTCCTCTTGTCTCTTTTTCCCCCATCATCAGGAATCCAACAATTGTACTGAGGCAATGGGACAGATGCGGTTGTAAGTCTGAATCATCATTAGCCTATTTGTTGTCCCTGTGTTCTGCCCACCATTCTGTCATAACCCAACTGAACACGTTTTTTCATTTAAACTTAGCAAGAGATTGTCATATCACAGTATTATCTCTGTACTAAAAAAAAACCCTTGGTTACATATTTGTCTGATGAAATATTTAATCACTTTTTTCAACTTGACCTCTTGCTCCTTTCTTTCTCCCATTATGTCTTTGTATTTTAATGTTTGTTTTTGAAATTTAATAAATATATCTTTTTAAAAAGAATTAGTCATAAAAGGAGCAGAATTACAACCAGCACTTTTGTTTAAGCTTCCCATTCCTTGCTTTTATTCTGTCACATAAGTTACAGATTCTGATTTTCACATTTTTTGTTGCTGTTTAGGAAGAAACAGATGGAGGGGAACCCATTATTTTATTGTTAATTATTTCAAAGTTCCAATAAACTGGCAAAAACTATACAGTTAAATTATTGATAGTAATACCTGAAGAGCTGAATTTAGTTAAAAAATCTTTTTTGACAATTTACACATCAAATTAACGTAAATAATAATGCACTTCAGTAGCTACAGACCATTTCATGAAATCCACTAATGACAAGATGCTTGTTAAATGTGCTGTAATGTTGGATTACAATTCAACGTTCAAATCAGCAATTCATTCCTGCAGAGGAGTGCACACAGTGAACTCTTATCTTTGCTCAGTCTTGAGTACAGATATAAAATAATTTAGCAAAATATTTTCTTTGTTTTTTCACTCCCAATAGATCCACAAGAGGACCAACACTAGCAGGAACAACACCTAGTTGTGCTTAATAATTTCATAAATTAATAAATAAATCTAACTCACTTTTGTTGACAGGGTCTTCTCTTTTCTTCTGTTTTCTCAGAAAATACTACAGAGAATCAGCAACCTGACTTTAGGTTGATGTGACACTGACCTGTTAAATTAGTTCTCTTCTAAATTTATTTCCATATTGTTTGACTACTTAATTGCTTAATTGATAAATTAAACCATTCATTTTGATTTTGTCAAAATTACTGATTTCATTTTAATTGATTTGATTAATGGTAGTTCCAAAAGGTAAGATTGAAAAACATGATTTGTCACCTTATTATTTGGGTATAAGACCAACTTTTCAAATGAGCTGAGAAACAGTAAAAAAAATGTAGTTGAAGCTGATATTTGTTCCCCTAATCCAGTGGTGGGTTGCTGCCAGTTCGATACAGTTTGCTCGAACCAGTAGCGGGAATTTGCCCCCACTTGCCAAACCGGAAGCGATGGCAGCTAGACTGGCCACACCCCCAAAACCAGTCCTCCGGCTCAAAATTGGTGCTTTGTCCTCAAATTGGTTTAAAAACAACCCTCTGCACATGTGCAAAGCCTTCTGCGCATGCGCAGAGGGTTTATGCCCAAAAGTGACGGGGTGCGCAGATGAGAGTAGCGCATGCATGCAAAACACACACTTCTGATGTAACCCGAACCAGTAGCAAAGGTAAGAGGAACCCACCCCTGCCCTAATCCATAAGAGAAAGTAATAAATAAACACTGTAGGGTTGTTTATCACTTTTAAAAGTTTTTTTTTAATATGATTAACCATATATGCATTTAAAAATCTCAGTATGTTGTAAATCAGAGCTGAAGCAGAAATCTGGTGCTTTGGCTGAAAAAAATTGAGTTAAAAATCTTAAGGACAGATTCACATAAGACAAGAATTATTCTGCTTGAGAATTCTGATAAACAACATGCCAAAGAAATTAATAAGGGAATAGACAGAGATGTTTAGGATCAGGTGACCATTTACAAAGTTTGTTTATTATTTTAAATATATTTTATAATGCTGAACAAGGTTTCTCTACCACACTTTTTAACAAGAAATGTATATATGAAGAGTTATTTTTTTCTCACAGCTGTGGTTGGAATACAAATTTATCAGGTGGATTAATATTTTCAATCAGTTTAGAAATCCAGTGAGAGTTTTTAGAGCTATATTAAAAGTTCACATTCAGTATTTACCTCACCAAGCAGGGCCTCTGGAATAAAATGCAAAGAAGGTAATCATTTTTCCAGATTTACGTCATCAAATGCATTAGAAGCAGAAATTATTAAGTAAAGCTTATTTGGCAACTAAACAAAAGCTCTTTTTAACCATTCTCTTTTGGTCTCTCAAAGATCCCATTTTTTATTGATTTTCTCCTCCTCTCCCATTCTCTTAACTTTTTTCTTTCTTTTATTTTTATAAGTATAAATTCTTTCCCTCTAAATTCCTTTTCTCTCTTTTTTTAAAATCATGTTTTATTTTATTTTTATCCCCCCAATTCCCCACACACAGCTCACAACATTAGTTGTCAG
>JANHFT010006490.1:14817-27547 GCA_032467955.1 Pseudoxenodon macrops
AGATTCTCAGTCATCCAGGTCATGGTTATCCCAAAGGTGCTTTTTTCAAGAGGCAACTAGACTTTCTTAATTTCCGGAAAGTCAAGTTGCCTCTTGAAAAAGCACCTTTGGGACAGGAGTTTGCATAAATTAAAACAGATTTGTGAAGGGAGTGAAAGATTGTGTTAAGGAGATGGCCCATCATAGAGATGATATAAACATTAAATAGTAATGGGCCAATATGCACATTTGTTTGCCATCCGTTTTAGTTCTGATGGCATTGGTTGTGTTTCCTTGTGGATTATACCTTACTTTGATTGTGGTTCTTGATAAGGCATGCATATTAAATAAAATAAATGATCAGTCAAGGAGGCCTCCAATTTCCCCCACAATTTAGCTCAGGATATAGAATCAAATCAAAATAACATCAAAAAGATCATCAAAAAAGTATAACAAAGAATATTCTTTCTGCACCAACTCAGGAAGCTCAAACTGCCCAAGTAGCTGCTGATACAGTCCTACAGAGGAATTATGGAGTCTGTCATCTACACCTCTGTAACTGTCTGGTTTGATTCCAAACCTAAGGAAAGAGGGGTTCAGCTGGTACATTGTTCCGGTGCCCATAAAGCTCAAAGGGGGCCTATGAAAGGGAATTAAAAAAAATTAAAAACCAAATTTTTAAAAAGAAAAACAATTTTGAATATATACTTCATACTCTATACCCTGTGTGTATAGCAAAACTACCTTGCAGCCTTGTTTGACATAACATTTATTAATCTGTAACTCAGTGAACAGTTATTTATGTAATTTACTGAATTTTGACCTGCATGCACGGGCCTTTGCCATGCATGTGCGGGGGTGGGGCCATGTGGGGGGCCATGCTCATGCATGAGGGGAATGTAGGGGACTGTGCGCGCATACGGAGGGGCATATTAGTCTTGTTCCAGCACTTAATAATCCTCTCGGTGGCCCTGTTTGGTTCTGCAAGGCAACAAGACAGACACAGATTTCAGAAGATGATTAGAACTACAGAAAAAACAGTTACTATCAACCTGACTTCCATTGAGGACTTGTATACTGCACAAGTCAAAAAGAGGGCTGTGAAAATATTTACAGACCCCTCGCATCGTGGACATTGTTTCAACTCCTACCCTCAAAACTACGCTATAGAGCACTGACACAAGGACAGTTTTTCCCCGAATGCCATCACTCTGCTAAACAAATAATTCCCTCAACATTGTCAAACTATTTACTAAGTCTGCATAACTATTAATCTTCTCATTGGTCCTATCCTGCATCTCCTCCCACTTATGACTGTATGACTGCAACTTTGTTGCTTGTATCCTTATGATTTATATTGATTGTTTCCTAGTATGATTTGATTGATTATTTGTACCCTATGACTATCATTAAGTGTTGTACCTTATGATTCTTGACAAATGTATCTTTTCTGTTTATGTACACTGAGAGCATATGCATCAAATTCCTTGTGTGTCCAATCACACTTGGCCAATAAAGAATTTTAAACATAAAAAATATATTAAATAAAATAAATGATCAGTCAAAGAGGCCTCCAATTTTTCCCACAATTTAGCTCAGCATATAGAATCAAATGCTTTTCTTTTTAATATCTAAACCTCCTATAGGGAGGTTGTGTTGGAGTAGCTCTCTTGGAACATATGTGCTAACAGTTTAAGTATTTGCTTTACATTTCCAAAATACATCATTTTGCATGTGAAATTTCATTCTGCATATTTCATTTTTTCTCCATTTCTGTATATTTAAATTTCCATTTCTCAAACCAATCCTGGTTATTTTGCTTCTCTGAATAACTATATCTGAATTTGGGGGTTAGGAACTGTTGAGCCCAAAGGAATGATCAAGCAATGCAATGTGCTGCAGAGTTCACTGTTGTCCTCAGATGTGCAAAAGCTGCTTCATTGGAAGATTAACATGAAGAATTATCTATTGCTTGGAAGGACTCTTCCTGACGATTGCATCCCTTTTGTGACATCTACATAGCAAAGTTTTCTGTTCCTTGTCATGTTATTACATTTTCCCCAACTTCAGTTCAATCCAGTTTTGGTGTTTCTATTTCCATTATTTTTTCCTGTGATACCTCATCCTCAATTTCCCCCTTTCTTTCTTTTTTTCTGAACATCCGTATCATCCTTCAACAACCTTAGTTCATTCTGAACTTCAGTCTTTCTGGCTTCACCACTATAAACTGACTTGTTAAATATTTCTTGTGACCTGTTCCTATTTTCACTTCCTATTTGTTGTTCTGTCATATTGCATTTCTGTTCGCATCTATTCATTTTCCTCATTAATTGAAATTGTATTGACTTTCAAGGCCACCACTCATCAGGAGCTACTTTTCCCATTAGCTTTTTATGCATTGAAATCCTTGCTATAATTCCTTTGAATTTTTAAATCCCTCTTCTCCCCTTCCTTAGCCATTTTCTCCCCAATCTCTAAAACACGTTAGATTATTATTATTATTATTAATTTCTCTTAAAATAAACAAATCCAGCATTATGGAGCTTTAGCATTAACTAAACTAGTTTTAGCATTAATTTCATTCCAAATAAAATAACTCCAGCACTTAATAATAATACTCTTATTATTTCCACTTCATGAAATAAATCTGCTACATTGGTTCATATTAAGTTAAGGGTAAATAATCTATTTGTACTGTACTTCAGAAATTAGACAGCTTCAGACTAGTCAAGTGCTTTTTGAAAGATTTTTTGCTTTGCATACTTTGTCCCTATCACTATTGCTTAATGGCTTTCTGAAGTAGCTGAAGTTTGCTTCTGAAGTAGCATCCATGTCTTCCCCTTGGTTGCTTGGTTGGATGGATGATAGTAGATAGTGACATCTATATTACTTTTATTTATTTTTCCATTTATTTTAATTCAGGTGCTCTGTACATTTTGTTTTCAAGTGATTGTCACATTGGTCTTGTCCCTCTGTTTAAATATTTTCCTTAAGATAAGTTGCTTTCTTTGTCAGCTCTTCTTTCATTCTTTCTGTCTTTATCTCTTCTTACATAAAAGCTTAGTGTCTTTGCCCTAGCCCTTTTAGTTCATACCAATCCTCCATGCAATTGTACCAATTTGCACTTGCTGCAAAATATGCCAGGTTGTTTTCAAACAGAAATGCAAATTAACATGTAAGCACTGAAATTAATGAGTATAGAATAATGTCAATTAATTTTCATTTCTGTTTCTTAAGGTATAACTGTTAAAAAGGCTTTGATTCTTCTTGTTCCTTTCTGAAACACATAACTTATAAATAGATATATGTTACTGATGTAGAGGAACGCTATGGACTATTCCTTAAACTTCTCCTCATTTCCTCATTTGAGGGAAAATATTTTTCTCCTGGGAAACTGGCTACCTTGTATTGTTTCTTCAGTCTCTGAAGAAACCTCATTGATTTACTAGGAAATTATCTCTTTTCTCAATTAAATGGAATTTAAACAGACATCCTGACATCAAAGAGAGTGGAACATGCTGGGAGGATTTCCTTTTCCAAAATATGTCTCAGGCTACATTCACATCAGTCACCTCTTCAAGTTGCTAGTATGTAGCTGTGAAATATCATTTTATTTAATTTTTTACAAATTAAAGCCATAGTTGCTTTTAGACAAAACCTGTTAAGCAGAAACATCTTTTTTTCTGATTTTTGCCAGTCATTCTCTTCTAACCATTAATGTGTGTCAACTTCACTATTAAAACCATGAAACAAGCAAGGAGTGATTGGAATTATTCAAAGTATTTTAATTCTAAATGATGTATTTGCAATGACATCCACAGGAGGAGGAAAGGGGAGGGCAGACTGACAAAGTACTGATAATCCAATGTAAACCCTGTTCCTTTCATAGATATTTAAAATGTATCTAAACTTTGAATGCAAAAAGCCAAAAGAACACTTTAGAACTGAAGTCTGGCTTTAGGGAAAAGTGTGACTGGCAGATCTGAAGAGTGTTTGTTGTTTTGGGCTTTTGATTTCTTTAGCCCACCTGGGCCATCAAGAATAGGGAGCAGGGTTTGCTTAAGAAATAATGGCTGCAGGAAACATTGGGGAAGTGAAGAAAATTTGAGGAATAAGTAAATCAGGGAAAGGACTACTAAATGAAGAATTTAAAGAATGTGGTCTTGAGAGTTTTGAGCAGCTGGCAGAAAAGGAAAGGGGAAACATAAATTATAGGCACATAAAAGAGGAGGAGGGGAAAAAACATTCCTTGTCCTGAGGATTCCATTAGATCAGTGTAAATAGTGAGGAGAGATGGCATAGATATACTGTATGTCACAAAATATATATATTTAATTATAAAAAGATTGACCATAGCACTAACACCTTTGATCCATTTTCATGTTCTTTCCTGCTGGGGTATTCCTGCAATAGTGTGCATTGTAGTTCTTGCTAAATTTCCCTTGAATTTTATTTTAGCAATCCCATTTGCTTATCCAGGTGATAATTTGAAAGATTTGACATTTTCTAATGCAAGCTATGTTTATATGAGGTATGTTTGCCAGTTTTTGACTCCTTGTGGCTTCCTGGACTAGTCTCCGCAGTTTTGTTGGCAAGGTTTTCTGGCTAAGAGAGATTGGCTGGCCAAGATCATTCAGCTGGCATTGTGCTTGAGGCACAGCTAGAATTCTAGTCTCCTGGTTTATAGCTAATGCTTTAACCTCTACACAAAACTCTCTCTCTCTCTTTTTATCTGACAAAAAGAAAAAGAAAAATTCTCTTTCATCCATAGCAATCTTGTTACCACCACCAAGGATTGTATGAAAGCAATCATTGGTATATTTTTCTATAGGTGTAACAATTTTTTGGTTATGCATTTCTTTAGAAACATTGTGGGTGGACTACGGTAATTTGATTTCCAAATTTAACAGGTGCCACCAGTCTGTTCTTGTTTTCTTTCCTATCTTAGTCTATAACCATGATGGCGAACCTATGTCATGCATGCCGGAAGTGGCATGCAGAGCCATCTCTTTGGACATGCCAGCCATCGCCCATTTCTCTTCCTGGTTCCGGTGCACCAGCCACCTGGTCTTTGCAAGTGCATGCACACTTCCGTTTTGACACTCGGTGTGGAAAAGGTTCGCCAACACTGGTCTATAACTTTGCTGTTCCCTAAATGCTATCCATGTCCATCCTTGCTTGGTTTTGGAATACAGCTGATATTTAACTAGAGGCTGCCACCTTCTGATTCAATGTTTAAAACATAGATTTTGCACTGATAAATATTGACCACTTTGCACTGATATTTAAATGATCACTTTCATAATACTGCAGTGCCTGCATTATCTCTGCTATGAGGGATATTGAGGATAGGAAAGCAAATTAATACATTCATCATTTTAAAATCTAATTGCTCTGAGTTTTTGGTCATTGTTCTTTAGCTCCTGTGTGGATATGAGTCATTAAGGGCAGTCTATAAATTAAATAAATAAGATAAAGTTAATAAATGCTGAAAATTAAACAGAGAACAAAGCATTCAAAATGAAATTCCTCATTAAATGAAAATGCTTTAGTCAAAGAGAATACTATTTCTAATACAGCAACAAAAAATAATCTCAGCATTGCTGGGCAACCGTCCCTTTCTTATATTAATCTGCTCTGTTGGAGGCATACTATAAGAAACTTATTTTTTCCCCATTTTTCCTCCATTATCACACTTGTTCTTTTCCATAAATAAGCTACAAAAATGATAAATATGCACATAGATCATTAGAATATTTCAATAAAGATTTCCCAAACATTACCAAGGTCAGTTTAGGACCATCTTTGTTAAATATATACAAAAAATTACATCACTTTATAATTGTTAAATGGGATTTAGATTAAGTATGTTTTTCTGTCATTTTCACCATACCAGGTCAGCCAGCTAACTTGTTTGATGTGAACTAGAAAAATATTGGAAAAATCTAAGCAAGAACAAGATAAAAACAGTGGTGGGATTCAGCCATTTCGCACCTATTTGGGAGAACTGGTTGTTAATTTTCTAAGCAGTTCAGAGAACGGTTGTTGGAAGAAATCTTTCCCCCCCTTACTTTACAGGGCTAATCCTGTAAGAAAGGCAGGAAGGAAACATTCTGGTATTGTTTCTAGCATAATCTTCATTACCCTGCTTACAGAAACTGCCTCTCTGGTTAATCCTTTTTACATTGTAACAGCTAAGATGAAGCACCCATTGACGTGAGTGATGTTGAGTTGGCCACATCCACATGGTCACATGACTACTGAGCCACGCCGACCCAGCTGCCATTAGGGCAGAGAACCGGTTGTTAAATTATTTGAATCTCACCATTAGATAAAAATATATGAAATATATGTTAGACGAACATCAATTTGACATGTGATACCTTTTAGGCTTAGATTAGATAGCTAAAATTATTCCTCAGTGTTATACTTTCAAAGAACACCGAAAGACTATGTGCCCGTATTTTGCATCTATAATAAACATTTCAGAAAAACAGAAATCTAGATGTAGCGGAGCCTTGATACTCACATTATGTCCTTTCGTGTAAACGAGTCTCCTCACTGTCACCTTGAAGGGACAATTAAAGCTTCACACACTCCCACTCTCACCTTCACTCCTCCTCCCCCTTTTGCAAGGATCACCTGAAGTGTTCAGAAACAGTGTACATCTCTTCATGTAACTTAGCCCTCCTCCATTTTCTATATTTGTTTCTCAGAATGCAGGTGGGATTCATCAGTCATGATGAAATTCAACTCATCTGGAAAGGCCTAAGTTCAGGAAGATTTGTGTTTATGGCTTTTTGTGTTTCTCGAAGAGTTTGAGGAATTATTTTGAAAAAAGTGCTACCTAATAGTAGTAGTTCATTTAACAAGCTGTTTAACCATGCACCACAGCACTCTATTATATTAGGAATGCTATTTACCATTAGTAATGCTATTTTCCTGAAGATAGAACTGAACTGACATCAGAACACAGGAGCTTTTTATAGTAATTCCTTACCTACTTCAGATTTGTTGTCCAATAATATCTAATAAAATTCATTAAAAAGAGCTGTCTCCCCTCCTCCCTCAAATGCTGGATAGTAAAATTGGAGTTCAGGGATCATATACATTGTATAACTGATATATTTAGGTTTTATTCATTTTGTTGCTGTATTATTTTCATATTTATCACAGATGTTAGCCACTCAAAGTTGCATGTCAAAAAATGGGTAACCATATAAATCTTTTAAATAGTTTTTTTTAATTTAATTTTTTAAATGTCTTCACTATCTTCTCTAACACCATACACATCTGCTGCTATTCCCATTGTAATAATGGATCAAGAAAGTTGATGTATTTACTTATTTTTACAACCCAAATAACCCATAAGTTAATATTAACATAGGAATGGTTTGGAATGATCTGGAAATTTGAATGCTAAAGCAGTTCTGGTATGCATACAACATCTTTAGAGCAAGTAGAATTTTAGACATGTAAATAGTTGCTTGGCATCTTGTACAGCCTGTGCCTATGTGTGTGTTTGTGTGGGCTTTCAAATCAACCTTGATAGCTATCAACTGCTTAGACTAGTTTTCTTGGCAAGTTTTTTAGAAGTAGTATGTCATTGCATTCTTTCTAGGACTGAAAGGGAGTAACTGGTTCAAAGTCACCCATCTGGCTTCATGACAAGACAAGCCCAAAACTAACAGTGTCCTGGTTTCTAGGTGGGTGCCATAATCATTACACCAAACAGGATATCCCAACTATGAATTCTTTCCTTTAATATTGAACTTAATTTTGTACTCCAAATAACAAATTTAGAAGCATTTAGAAGAAAGAAAACAAAGACAGAACCAATATTCTGGAATCAGACATAAGTATGGTTAACATACTTGGAAAAGAGTAAAGATTAGTTAAACCAGATTTAATCTTGAGAAAATAAATAATAAATAAATAAATTTAACATTATGATAACATAAAAAATAAAAATGGCAGTTGGAGTTAAGCAGTGTCAAATGTTCTTAGTAGCAGTGTAGGAGACACTAAGGGCGTTAATTGGGAAGTTTAAAAAATCCAAATCACTTCCATCATGTTGCAATGGACAAATCAAGTCATTTGTAGTTGTGCTCATACTTCACCTAAATGACCAATTGATATTGTAACATAAATTATTATCAATTATTTTTTATAAAAGTCTCCTTTCGGAATAGGATATTTTAATAGTATACATTTAATAATAGTTTACAACACCCATTCATAATATTACCCAACAAGCTGATCCTAACAGATATAAAGATCTTGGAAAAAAGTAAAGAACAGAATCTTGAATTATATGATTTTTTAAATATATATATCAACTAAAGTTGGAGAAGAAGTAGCCATATTGATGTGTCTAAACTGCATGTGGAATAGAAACATTCACTGTGGACTATGCTGTAGTAGTCCAACATTTGAAGAACCAGAAGTCTAGGATATCAGTCAACTGATTTCTTTTGCAATAGGATTATCACTGATTTATTATCAAATTCTTCTGAATTATATTTATATTTACAATGCTTTATTACTTAAATGTGATTTAAAAAGGAAAAAAATAGTTCCTTCTTGGTCCTTATGCATGACAAAGTTGCTGAACATGTTATAATACAGCATCTCCCAATATTTTGGGTGGCCGGGATTAGTTGTTTTTTCCCCCCCATTGACTGGGGTGTAGTTTTGTGTACTGCACGTGCATAGATGGGGCTTTGCTTGCTTATGTGGCCCAGTTTATCTGGGCCACGGACCACTGCGGATCCACGGATCAGGGGTTGAGGATCCTGTTATAACACATCAAATATATAGTACATAGCCTCAAGCCATATGAAAGCAATTGCTTGCAATGGGTCTCTGTGCATATCAGCTGTGAAGCAAAGGATTCATGTTGATTTGAAGACTTTTCCAAAAGAGGTAATAGAGTTTTCAAGACAATGCAGGTATAAAATATTGGAGATATTTTAGGGAAGATCAGTATGAAAATAAGCTTTCTATCCTCCTAATATACATTTCTACCCCATATTATATATCATATCATAGTACAGCATAGCATAGCATAATAATATATCAATCTAGGGATGAAATTCAGCAGGTTCTGACAGATTCTGGAGAACCAGTAGCGGAAATTTTGAATAGTTTGGAGAACTGGCAAATACCACCTCTGGCTGGGCCCAGTGTGTGGTGAGAATGGAGATTTTGCAATATCCTTCCCCCAAGAGTGGGGAGGGAATGGGGATTTTGCAGTATCTTTCCCCTGCCACACCCACCAAGCCCCGCCCACAGAACTGGTAGGGAATTATTTTGAATTTCAACCCTGTATCAATCATATCGCAATCCATCACATCCAAAAGCATTCAAATTTGGAAAAAAAACTAAATTTGTTTTTGCTGCAGGCTAAACTGTTTATGGCTGCAGCTGTGGGCCTCAAGGATAATCATGAAAAAACAATCCTAGTTTGTCATAGAAGAATACATTTAGCAAAGGACACACAACTCAAGACACTTATATAAAGTCTTTAATATTTCATTATCATGTCAGATTAATTTAGATACTGGCAACTAACTTTGAAGAGCTTTCTAATGCCCAAAGTATTATTTTGCTTTCAAACGTATCCCTTTATGACAGCTTGTTTACTCTATTTTATCAGAGACAGTTCTGGATTTGAAGACGTGAAGAAGCCTGCAGTAAAGAAGAAACATCAAAATGTGAAAAGTTCTCATTTTGTCTGATGAAATGTGACATAAAAAATAGAGAAGAAAGAATAGATGAGTGCATGTGTGGCATTAAGGTTTACATGTGCCAAAAAAGAAGTTCTTATACTTCTGACAGCTATTTAAAGTCAATTGATGTTCATAAGCTAATAATGAAAATACATGACAGACTCATTTCTGTGTTGTATGGATATGTGAAGGTGGATGGACCAATAAATTTATGCTACTTTATCCAGAATCTTTGGGTGCTTCTGAAATGTCCCTAAAATTCCCAAAAAATAAAGCATACCTGGGGCTGCCAAAGACTGACAATACGTTTTGGCAGATGTAGATTCAATGCTAATATAACATGGCCTGCCTCAACCAAAGTGATTAAGCACCATTTTAGTGCCTATGTCTATACTGAGCAATGCATGCAACTGAGCAATGTATGCCACAATGAACTGAGACAAGAGTAAATTGATCAATTCAATAGTGCTTGCCAATGAATCTCATGCATTTTTCATATAAGCAAGTAGCAAAATATTAATGAACTGTAATCCATTAATATGCTTGAGATCAGCAAGGACAGTGAAGTCTTTTTATCTTAAAATACAAATGTATTTCATTCTTTTCTGAATTACCATCTGGAAGAGGCAAAAGGTTTAGATTAGTATTTTTTTCTCATTCTCTCCTCTTCCCTATTTAATCAATATGCAAAATAATGCATAAGTTATCAAGCTTTGAAGTCTGCAGAATGACACATCTTTAAAATATTTTTATTCCTGAGTCATAATTAATTAGGGCAATGGCTATTGTAATATTCCTCACAAGGGAAATCCATAGATGTTTCTTTTTGGTGTAGAAAACAACTTTCATGTACATTAGATTTTCATTCAACTAGTCTTCCTAATCTTTTTCAATCTCATCTTGTCAATAAAGAATAGGATAATAAAAAGAAGGGAATGATACATACTTGCAAATAAATATCATTAAAAAAACATTCAATTCTATACAATACAATCAATATTGAAAGTCTGCTATGGAATGATACACATGTATTTACATAAACTTTTAAACTATTATAAATATAGACAAAGGTGTAATGAGGTCCATATTGTTTTTCTTAATGCATGTTGGTTGCATTTGGTTTCCAAGCAATCAGGATAGGTGTATCCTGAAAAAAGCGCTCAACATTTTTCATGTCTTCCAACAAGAAAAAAGTCATTTGTGTTTGTGTGTGTTTGTGTGTGTGTACACGTACACAGACAGACACACACAGTTTCTTATGAGGAATTTGATTGTGTGCCAACCAAGGAGATGAAATGGATGCTTACAACTATTAACATAGTCACTGTTACTTAAATTCTTGTCTCTCCTGGGAGTTGGCACATGGAGGCAGACAGTGGTGGGGACTTCTTTGAAGGAGATAGTGGTTTCTCTGGCTTTAAAGAAGTGGTGCACTCCCTCTCAAGAGGCCATTGCTAGATTCAATCAATATAATCTCATAGAAACAGAAAAGCATGGCCGAATCAACTCACTCTTAACTTTTTAAAATCTATTTATTTAATTTAGCCCAGAATATCATCTCAAATATTTTCTTGTAATTCAGAAATAACATATTAATAACCATCCAGAATTTTTTTCCCTTATGAGTCATGAGAGGCCGTTTTATTGCTGAATTTCAAATACTCTTTTTTAAAAAGAGCATTAACATATATTTCAGAAAATATTTGCACACGCGCGCCCGCGCATACACACACACACACACACACACACATTCTTCAGCACAGGAAGGGAACTGAAAACTGAGGTTGGAATCTAGCAATTATTTGATTACATCTATAAAGAAAAGAAGATGGTCAAAGGAGACACAGAATAGTTTAAGACTGATATAGAAATTATGAGGAACAGAAATTAATAGGAATGAGAAAGAAATCAAACCTCAATTTCATGAAAGGGCCAGAGATGGAAAATGAAATTTTGATGACATAGTGGAACTGGAATTATTGAAAAACTGAAAAGGCAGGAGAAGAAACATAAGTACTTGCTAGGATGACAGCCCTAAATTAATAACAATTCTATTAACAAATGTGGATGTGCAAAGCTTTGAATTCATAGCATATGAATTCATAGGAGGTTTGATTTGACAATTTTTTTTAGTCATTAATGAATCTGCTATAAAATAATAAATTGGATCAGGAGGTTATGTGTGCCTAATAACCTTTTGAAGTGCTTCACAAAATTGGTTTTTTTGATATTGTTTGTTCTTTCTCAATCTATCTAATAGGATTTGTTTGTTCCACTGAGTGTTTGGACAGGAGGGAGGGAAATAGAGATAGAATTAGACAAACCTGTGCAATTCTATACTATTGCCTTACCTCTTTTTTTCTTGTTGTTTTCTTTTTACATGCAATATTACCTTTTCACATACCCATATATTATCAAATTCCTATTTGTCTTTAAACAATCTATACATCCGTGAGAGTCTGCATAGACTCTGCTAGCAGAATCCACATCAAACCTGGTGATGTCAAAATAACAACACTTAGGTGATGACATCATCACCCAAATGCTACTATTGTATATCTCTGTCATGAATTCATCCTCATTTCTCTCCCTTTGTCTGAGCATACTATACTGTGATGCACCAAATTCAGGCAAAAAATGTTGCCTCCCATGTAAATTGAATGGAAAGAGTGCTTTGAGGGAGTATTTGCTGGTAGCAAGATCAAATTTAACCTTGGCCTTCATTTCTAGCATTTGAAGAAGCAGAGAGAGACAGAGACCTCCCGGCTTTTGATGGGACAATGTTGGGAAACAATAAGTAAGTCA
Source organism: Pseudoxenodon macrops (assembly GCA_032467955.1). Classification (NCBI taxonomy): domain Eukaryota; kingdom Metazoa; phylum Chordata; class Lepidosauria; order Squamata; family Pseudoxenodontidae; genus Pseudoxenodon; species Pseudoxenodon macrops. The sequence continues at coordinate 27,333 of JANHFT010006490.1, forward strand.
TCGGTGAACATTTCTTCCAGAAGAAATTAGGGTTGTGTTCAGAGGTGGGTTCTGAATCTTCTTACTGCTGGTTCGCTCAGGATCGCACCTCGAGCACACACACAAAGTGCACAAGTGTGCGCAAGCATGGCAAGCAAAAAATAGCTTCTGTGCATGCGCAGAAGAAAAATCCAAAATGGACGTGCCCACAGAGCCACCAAAGGAACCGGCTCCAT
>JANHFT010006490.1:39058-50172 GCA_032467955.1 Pseudoxenodon macrops
TAGATAGATAGATAGATAGATAGATAGATAGATTAGATAGATAGATAGATAGATAGATAGATAGATAGATAGATAGACAGACAGACAGACAGACAGACAGACATGTGTGTGTGTGTGTGAGAGAGAGAGAGAGCAAGAGAGAGAGAGATGATACATACTGTATATTTATTTTTTCTTCCTGTCTGTAATTATGTGAACTAAGTGAAGTCTTTCTTTTTTTTTAAAGAAAATATTCTGCAGCCATTCTAGTTTCCCTGAAGGGTGATTCTCTTGACAGTTTCTTACAAAGTTATTAGCAAATAAAGGGTTTGCAGTTTGTGTGTGTGTATCAGACAGCATAATGCAATTAGTAATTGGGAAACAACAACATAATCATATTTTTTTTAAATCACCCCCTTCAAAAACAACCCCACAGCTTTTCTCTTTTTGGAGCTGCAAAGAGTTATCTGAATATCAACTGAAAATATTGTAAACAAAATAAATGAATTGTCATTGCAGTTCTTCATAACTCCCATTATCTAATCTGGATGAGTATTTCTTAATGATTTGCTTTCTACCTTGCTCTTTTTTAATTAGCACAATTGTTTAATTTGCCTGAAGTCCTCCAACTATGCCAACTGATCCCCATCTGCCCCCATTATAGTGATATTTTTCTAAAAAGAATAGATTAATTTTAATATAATAAAGTTAGCAGCAATTGTGCTTTCATCAACAAAAGTGCAGTAAGAATTATAAACTTAATTAGATGTAATTCACGATACACACAATTGACCCTTTTCCCCTTGCATTTCAAAGGTAATTCAAACAATAATTACCTTAAAGCGACATTTTAAAATCTGCAAGGAAGTCCTGAAATTCAGTTTATGCTGAATATTAAATATTCCATCATAACTTCTAACCCTGACCATGAATGGATGATGATGATGATGATGATGATGCTTTTTTTCCATTCATCATACATCATTAATCAGAATTGTGTGAAAGTTCAAATACTTGTGGTTATCGTATGGTGGAGCAAAATTCTGGAATATAAAATGGTGGACTGGAATGGAATCTTGTGGACAGAATAAAAAATCCATTTTCTAATCTGAAATACATGAAGATCTAAAAATCATTCATAAAGATGTACAGAGTAGAACTATTGAGCCATTGAGAAAACAAGAATGAAGTAGTAATAATGTGATTTTTTTAGGGTTATCCTACGGTAGGAGAGGGTATAAATCTAAACAAACAGATAAATACATTTCCCAAAGACAATTGTTCCTCCTACAAATTATACTGCATCTATAGACAAGAAACAGTTCAGAATTTAAAACATTGGCTCTCCGCTTAACTTCTTTTCTTACTTCTTTTCTTTCCTTGAATTCCTGGAATAAAAATTCTACCAGTTTTAAATACAATTACAAAAGAGACTAATGAAGTTTGTCTGGATACCCACAATATGTTAAGCTAGTTTGTTTAATTTGGGCTTAGATTATCGTATGAGTGTAGATTGCAGTTTTTGTGATGTATGCTTTTCACAATGTGCCAAACCATTCAGGTAGGGATTGCTCCTCCCATAAATCAAAGTAAAAGAAAAACAAACCATGACTTAGATGTACAATAGCTGCACTACCAGGTTACACCATCATGGGTATAAACCAGCACCTAATTTCTGGAAACAAGAATGGACATCATCCTTTATTCCTCCTCCTCCCCCAGCCCATAACAAATGTGACCTGATTCTCTATTTTTCTGTTCTACGTTTAAATTAGAACTTTCCACCTTCTGGCAGATTAAAGTGTTGCTGTCCAGTGAAATCCCTGCTCTTTACTTTCCATAAACTCAACCTCCTGGACTTAAATAGATTCTTGTGCATAATGGCAGTAACATTCCACACTTAGGTCAATGCCTGCAGTACCATAAAAATATTTATTTGCAATATTATTTACTTGGGTAATTTGGAAGCTGGAATGAAACTTTTATCCTGCAAATGGCAGCAAAAACAATGAAACCAATGAAAGAAGTCAGAGGAGTCTGAGGAATCAATAGTTCAAGAAATGAATAAATGCACACACGCACACACACACAGAGTATGAAAGAAACCTGTAAAGAATAAAAATCCTTTTATAGCTGATAGATTTGCATACATGTGTATTCTGATGCTTTGATTTTGTAAACATTATTAAGTTTTTCAAAAAGTTAAACATCCAGCATAGATAATCCTCACTTAACAACTTTTATGGAACAATTTTTTGAAATTACAAGACACTGAACAAGGAGACTTATGGCTGATCATCAAAAATGCAGTTGTCACAGCATCCCCACAATCAGGTGATTGGCAACTGGCCTGTTACAATGGTCACAATGTCCCACATTCATGTGATCATTATTTGCAACCTTCATTGCTGGCTTCTAATACGCAATGCATAAAGCTAGCAAGGAGTTACAGCAGTGGTGAAATACTTCCTACTTGGTCTATTTCGGGTGAGTAAGTAGCGGTGGCGCAAAGCCTTCTGAGCATGCATGCTTCCAAATTGAAAGGGCAGGTAAGTAGATTTCATCACTGAGTTACAGTGATTGTGTGACTTTGTAATAAGGATTGCATGGGAATTGCTTAACAACTGAAACCAGAACTATCTAAACTGCTGTCATAAATCTGCACAGTCACATGACATTGCACTTTATAATTGTGTTGCTTAGTTATGGAGTTGCTGATGCCAGTTACCTTCATTAAGCAAAGTAACTATAACACTGTCCTACCGATTTGCTATGGCAATTGTTTTCATGACATGGAAAGTTAGAAGGGCACAGAAGCAGAGGAACTGTCCAATAGAACATCATGATAGCCAGCTAAAAAAATTCCAAGAAACTACTTCTAAACTGCCCCAGTCCAGAAATAACTGTTTTAAACCTGCTTTGAGTCTAAACTGGGAGAGACACCAAGATGCAGTGTGGAAAATGCCCTTTGTATCCAATCCAAATCAGTGCAATAGAAATAAAATGTTCAATTTTATTTGGCAGAATTGGGCACAGTAAGACTAAGAAGGTTCAGATCTCATGCAGCTCTTTAATTGTTGCTTTTCTGTCATTGAAGAAGAATCTTTAAAATTGTCCATTCAAGTTCAAGCCAAAAAATATTTCCTTTTCAAATTACATTTTTGGGAACTTTCTGAATGGACAGATTTGTATAAATTATTCCTATTGCACTATTATCAACACTACAAAGCAGAAATGAACTGGTCCTTCTTGAATTTGAATTGCACATATCTAAAAGACAACCTAATTCAATCCCGTGTTCACATTTATCCAATTCTGGTTGTTCGGGGTTTTGTTTTTGTTTTATTCCACTTAGAAGAGCAATCCATAAATGCTATATGCTGAAATATTTCTTATTAGTATTGTTTAACAAATAATATATCTGATTCTAAGAACACAGTTTGAAAGTCTAGCTTTTAACTTTTAACTTTTTCCTGCAAAATGTTTTCCTTAAAAGTTAAAAACTTTTTAACTTTTTCATGCAAATATTGCTATTCTAGTGTGATTGGAATATAGATACATAAAGAAATGAATCCAATGATTTTCCCTTAAAAAAGCCCAAAACTATGTTGCTGTAATTTTCAGATAATAGAAAACTGACTTTCCAATTAGAAGTATTTGTGTTAGCAAAGGTGTTCATTTGTAGCAGTGTTTCTTTCAAGCCACAGATTGCAGTTTTATGTTACTCCCACAGTTGACATCCCAAATACATTCCATCAGACTGTATCCAAGATACAGAAGAAGCCCTAGAAAAGGAAGGGGCTGAGCCATCCAGATGTGGAAATTATTATCTCTATCTGCACCACTTCTGTAATTATCAAAGCTGCTGCAAGTGGGCAATGCTTTACAATTTAATCTATTTTGGAAGTTGAAGGGACTTTAGAACCACTTCTTCAAAACCAGCTGGCCAACTTAGTACTTATTCCTGCTTATAAAGTCCATAGGGATAGTTATCGTGATGCATGGTGATTCAAGGATATTTCATTGTCTAAATTGTTAGGTGAGCAATATTCTTTCTTCTCCAAACTGTTTCCATTCCACTTTAAAAAAAAGACAACTGACCTCTGGTTTCAATTAAGCATTATATCTGCATTACATCTGGTCAGTGCAGTTTGTATCATATGAAGAGCTGGTTGTGAAGACATTTTTTTTCTTTCGTTTGCACATCATTCTTATATTTGGTATTTTAATGGAAATTAAGAGTTACTACAGCTTTCTCTTTGATTGTTCTGTATATTGCTCTCAAAGCTTTCCAGTTGAGGAGCAAGTAGAAATAAATTGAATAAGCATGTCATTGAGACACAAAAGAACCTTTGGGGTTTTGAACTAGCAATCTCAGAATCTTTACTATGAGTCCTTTTATGGTAAGCCCTTTTAAAATCATGGGAACATGATTCCTAGGCTATAATATAATTATTATTGATTGTAAGATGTCTAGAGCTGTCTCTAGCAACTATGGGCAGCATATAATTCTAATAAATAAATGCATAAATAAATAAGTTATATTTAATACGTTATACTCTTCAGGATTAACCATCCCTCTGTAAGCCCAAATGGCATTTCTAGACTGGTAAGAAAAGAGTGTAAGGACAGGAAGAAAATCAGAAGCTAGAAAACTTAACAATTAGGCATGATATTAACATTTACATCATAAAACAAGTATCTTAGATTAGGTTGATATATAATTAGTCGGCATATAGGAAGGTTTTTTTTAATGTCCGCTAATTAAGAGATAACATCCTCTGAATTAAACATTTTATGACTTGCCATTATTGATCAATTTATTCAAATGTGGAATAAATGTTTTAGAGGTAGTAACCTTAATCTCATTATAAAATTGCAAGATTTGGGAATAAGCATAGTTTTAATATATATATATAAATTTAATTTCAGAAGAAAGGAAGGAGGTTTTCCATTTGCACATATGTGTTATAAGAAATTCAAGATACCTGGCTTTTATAGAGATGGCTAGAAATGTAGGTTTTAGCAATTTGCAGATAGTGTCATGATCTTGAATTAATATACAAGCATGTATATCTCAGCTATTCACTGGATCTTTGGGATCTGCAAATTTTGAACTACAATTTTTAGCAATTCAGAGATCTAAAATGACTGGGATAAGTTTAGACTGCAATATTTCCTGTCTTTTTTATATGTATCATAGTTTTCAATTGCTTTTAAATTATCCTGATGGTTTTGTTTTTGTTTTAATTGTGTACACCACCAAAGTCACATGCAAGTAACAAGGATGGATGTAATAAATAAATAAGAAATAAATAGAAGCATATATTCAAATGGAGGTTGAAGAGATGTATTCAGATTTATAATTAAGTGAAGTCTGCTATTTCTAAAGAAAATAAGGAAGGAGGAAATATGGAGGTCACCAAATATGTACTTCTTTAAGTATCCTGAAAATTTATATGGAGGTCCCTAAGTTGTCCTTTTCATGAAGGACCATGAAAGTTCATGCCTGGAACCAGGGGTGGGTTCTATTTACTTTCCCTACCGGTTCAGAAGTGCGCATGTGTGCACACTTGTCACGTCTGGGTGAAAACTCTCTGAATATGCGCAGAAGGCTTTGCCCATGCGCAGGGGGTTGTTTTTTGGGTGATTTTCGGTCAGGGAAGATTCAGGGGCATATTCAGCCAGCCGTCACTGCCGGTTCAATGAGCGGGTGGAAATTCCTGCTACCGGTTCTAGCGAACCAGTCCAAACCAGCAGGAACCCACCTCTGCCTGGAACTGGGCAGCAGACCGAATGTGTACATCTCTCCAGTAAGATACTTTACTAGAACTCAGTCTATAAGCAGAAGAAATATTATGATTCATACAGTGGCTTTTCTGTACTGAATCTCCAGATTAAAATAATTCAAATATTTCTTAAAACACTTCCTATATTAGTACATTAATAGAACAAAATATAGGCAATACTAAATTTCTCACTAAGGAAAATAGTCAGAATTGTTACTCCCTAGAACTATGTTTTAATCTTCCATCTTAGCTCTTCATAAAGAGATTTAAAATATGAAAATAAGTAAACAACTACCATTTAAACATCACCTAGAAACAGCAGGTTTTTGGATGGTTCTGAGTTGGTGGAAATTGATTAAGTCTTTTGATGGAAACAGACAGACAAACAACATGAGCTGATTATGCAAAGTGATGATGATGATTTCAACTGCAATGCAGCGACTTGGATGCTGATTGCTTTCAACCATGTTGTGAATTTTAACTAGCCAGCCTATTGCAATCATTTAGTATTGTAGTTCATTCATCTAAACATATGCCGCTACTGTTGTTTTTCAAACAGTTTAGAAATCATTTGCTTTTGAAAGAAAAAAAATCTAAAACATATTGGGCACTATGATATACCGCATTAAGGATATTGAGACCTGTAAATCAGAGCTAGAGCACAAGGTTTTGGATTGCATCGGTAAAAATTATTTGAAGAAAACAAGTTTCAGATTCTGTTATTACAACTGTTTGTGTACTGGGGAAAAATTGAACAGTTAATGATTCTTGATAATGATTCTTTGTGAATTAAGCAGGCTCTTTTTAAATTATTTTCAGTGAGGTTTTTTATAGTAATGTAACAAAGAACTGTAATTAACTGGTGTAGAATTTTCCTTCAGTCAGATTTTGTTAAAAAGGAATTTTTTTCCTTTGTGAGTTTAAGAACTTTCTAATCCACTGTTATGTTCCAACACAACAGTGCTAGTTATTTTAGCCTTATATTTGTTCCAGGAGATAGCAATATTAGGGCCTATTTGAAGCTATTCAAATAGCTTGAAGTAGATCTATACTAGTCTCCCTTTATTTATTTATCAGCAAATTTTGTATAGTATAAATGGTTTGTCATGAATGTGACTGTCTGAGGAAGCCTGGAGTGGGGCTGAAAGGCAAAAGGAAGCACTATGCTCCCTCCCATATTTGGGATACCAGGTGATCTTGGACAAAATACTTAATCCTTCCCCCTGGTTCGCGGATAAAGGAAGAGAGCCTGTGGCTTGGAGGTTAGTCAGTAAAATGTGTACCCAAATTGTTGGGAACAATATGCTGACTCTGTAAACACTTAAACAGTGCTGAAAAGTATTATGAACTGGTATAAATATAGCAATAGTACTTAGAGTTACATACCACTTTACAGTGCTTTACAGCCCTCTCTCCATGATTTACAGACTCAACATATTGCCCCCAACAATCTGGGTCCTCAATTTACCGAACTCAGAAGGATGGAAGGCTGAGTCATCCTTAAGACGGTGAGAACTGAAGCGCTGAACTGCTGGCAATCGGCAGTCAGCAAAATTAGCCTGCTATACTACATTCTAACCACTAAGCCGCCATGACTCATGTTATATAACATATGTCTAAGTGGTATTGCTATCCCTGCTTATGTGGGTAGCTCAGTCCAGAGTAAGACTCTGGCACAGTCACCATATGTTTGCTCATCTGTATGGGGAAATTCCATTTTCAAACCTGAATTTTGGACAAAAGCCTCTTTGAAAATGACCTGGTTACACAGATGGTTGCTTCACTGAGCTGTGTCAAAAGGGCTGGTCAGTTAGTGGCTGGGTTTGAAAGATTTGAATAGACACCTGTAATATTTTATAAGCACACACAATTATTGGTGAAATAAATAACTGTTGTAAATAATCATTTATTCATCTGTAGTATTTTCTTTTAAAAGAGTATCTTTTTTTATGACAGAAAATACTAAAGTGATTTATAAAATTGTAAATGTGTTGATTCATTAAATAGTAAACGGAATATCATAACAATATAGAATAGAATAGAATAGAAATTTCTGGAAGCTGAGGGTTGAAAAGTGCCCCAAAAGTTTTCTTTGTTTTTCTTAAATACCAAAACCCCAATATTTTGTAACATTCCCTTGCATCATCTAAAACAGGCTTTCATTCAACTGTGGATTGAGATTTTTCAAAACCCCAATCGGTATTAAAGGGTCATCTATTTTGTTGGCCATCAGACAGCAAAATTAAGGTCAGTCAAAATCTCTAGAATTTGCACTCCTCATAAGCAGTTGTATAAATTATGGAAAATGTTCAGAAGATTTTAAAAAGAAGATCATATTTAAAGTTTCTCCAGATTGAAAAGCAGCAACAGAAGATATAAAACTACTGTATATGTGTGATTAGCATGTAGCTGTTCTTTATTTGTCTCCCCAGTTATACATGAATGGAAAAAAGTCTGGGCATGGAGGTTAATTATTAGGGCTGTGTAGCATTTCAGATTCTAGGTTAAAAATATTCTTTGTAATGTGCAGATCAGGGGTGGGTTCCTCTTACCTTTCCTACTGCTTCGGGTCATGTCAGAAGTGCGTGTTTTGCACTATGCTCAAGCCCACTTCACTTCCAGATAAAAACCCTCCGTGCATGCACAGAAGGATTTGCACATGTGCAGAGAATTTGTTTTTTCAACTGATTTGAGGCCGGAGTAGAGAATGTGAGCTGGAGGACTGGTTCAGGGGTGTGGCCAGCTGGCCGGTGCTGCCGGTTCTGCGTCTAGGGGCAAATTCCCGCTATCGGTTCGGGAAAACCGATCCAAACTGGCAACAACTCACCATTGGTGCAGATGTGTTAACATTGTTCCTGTCTGCAGCTCATTAAAGCTGCTGAATCTTTCCCCAAATCATTCTATTGTCCTCCTTATTTGCAGCACAATCCCAGCAAAACATGAAAATTGTTGAAGGGATTGTAGACATCTGCTAAGAGCATGTCTTCAATCCTCTGAAGCAACTTTCTTCTCAAATCCTAAGCACTGCACATCCTTATAAACTATGTTTCGCTGAAAAGCAAAATTCCCATGCTTACCATTCATCAAAAGTAAATATCCCTCAAGAAGATTCCTTTAACGTAATTGGAAACAAAAGTGAAAGGTTTGCACTTCAGGACCTTATTATTTGGGATCTAAATTTATCTTGAGAGAGTTCAGCCTGTGGTATAAGTAATCTGAATTGGCCCCACTTAAATAAATTGGGAGATAAGCAAACATTTTTCTTTATTCAGGGAGAGGGCAAAATCTGCTTTTGACACAATCCTTAAACATGCTGTTGGGCTTTCTCACCAATAAACCATTCCATGCAGCAGGATGAAGTAGCTTACTTTAGACAGCATCCTGGGGTAGGGATATGTGCAAAGAGAAGCATTTGTAGGAGGGGGGGAAATCAGAGCTTTGTTTTGGCTGTGAAGTTTCCGAAAGATGTCCTAATTAATTCATGAACCACGAGCCAAGCTTCAAAAGATATATAGCTATTTATTAGGAGCAATATTCAAGCAATACTCCAGTACATAAAGAACTAATTTCATGTAAGATTACGAGCTCTTATGACCCTGTTTCCCCACTTCTCCCTGGACAAGTCATAAATCACATTCTCCAATGAACCACATTGGCAGGCTGTGAGGCTCCTGTTGACCCTGGAAACCTAGGATACAATCTGTAGAAGGCATTTGTGGAATGTAGGTTCAGTTAAGGCATGCAAACAGCTCAGTCCATTCTCCCCCCTTCTTGTTTATGGCAACTTGAAAGCTTTGCAAGTTGACATTGGCCAGTCCAGAGTGTGGAGTTGTCTCTGCCACTAATACAATATAAAGCTGTCTTGCAGTGGAGTCAGTTAAGTGCAATGGGTAAAGCAGCAAGCTAGAAACTGAGAAACCATGAATTCTAGTCCCAGCTTTGACACAAAGCCAGCTGGGTGACCTTCAGCCTGTCATTCCCTCTCAGCCTAAGAAGGAAGCAACAGTGAACTACTTCCAAAAAAACTTGCTGTGAAAACTGCAGGGACCCGTTCAAGTAGTCACCTGGAATCAAAAGCTGACTTGACGGGAGAGAGAGAGAGAGAGAGAGAGAGAGAGAGAGAGAGAGAGAGAGAGAGAGAGAGAGAGAGAGAGATTTTAGCTATGAAGAATTTTGTAGCAGCTCTTTGTGTACTAAGTACCTTTGTAATCACTGCTGGGGAAATTGAAATATACAGGTCACTCATGTTCACAGTCCAACCTCATCATAGTAATGTGTAGTTTTGTTATAACAATGTTGCTGTACAATTAAACCTGAAAGCAAGAAGATAGCTTTCATCACACTTCCAGGTTGGTGTGGATAGCTTTCAAAATGATCTTTGTGAGTCAAAGAAAGAATGTCATAGTAGGAATTAATTATATCTTTTTCTGAGCATTTTGTCTCCTTCTCTTTTCCTGTTTGATACCTGAATGTCTGTATGCTTAGTTTAAAGATGTTTGTGTTTTCAATTCTTTTTATCATCTATTTTATGCTTTACTTTGATACTTTTGCTTTCTTCTCTTATCTCTTTTATTGAGAGGTTTATTTATACACTCAGTTTTGGACAACTAGAGATTTGCATTAGATTCAGCCAAATCAAACTGAGCTGCTTCAAAGAAATGCTTCAAAGTGAAGTAAAGTTTTTTGCAAAACAATCAGAACTTGGAAAGAATCTGTCCAAACTTTTTAATGCTTTGATTCAAGGAAGGGAATAAGGGAGGTAGGGAGGAAGGAAGGAAGGAAAGAAGGAAGGAAAGAAGGAAGGAAGGAAGGAAGGGCTGGATAGGAAAAAGTCAACCACTGCGCGATGCTCTTCCATAAAAGATGACAATTATACTAAATTATTTCAACAAATTAAGATAGATCTGGAGAAATGGGAAACATTAAATTTGTCTCTATTAGGAAGAATAGCGACCATCAAAATGAACATTTTACCCAAATTATTATATTTATTTCAAACAATTCCGATAAAATTAGATAAGGGTTTCTTTACTGAGTTAAATAAAATAACGGCAAAATTTGTATGGTCAGGGAAAAAGGCGCGAATTAAATTAAGCGCACTTCAAGATGATAGAAGTAGAGGTGGCTTTGGACTCCCGGCATGGGAACTCTATTACAAAGCTGCAATATTGGTTTGGATTAGAGATTGGATAAATCTAAAAAATAGAAGAATTTTAACCCTAGAAGGTCATGATTTACAAAAGGGATGGCACACATTTTTGTGGGGAACAGGAAACAAATCACACTCATACTTTCACAGACACAAAATAAGAGAGGCACTAATATACACTTGGGAAAATATAAGGA
>JANHFT010006491.1:16824-27582 GCA_032467955.1 Pseudoxenodon macrops
AACCTCTCACGTTTTACACTCTGCTCTATACCGATCCGCAACCGCTTTGAGTCACAGTTGCCAGGTTCCCCGGGCGAGCGTGGTTCCCCGCTCCCTTTGGGTTCAATTTGAGTGGGAGAGGGGAGGTAAAGAAACGCCGAACGCTCAAAGCGCCGCTCGCGTGTGTAACGACTCGATCCCTCCGAGCCAGACGGCGGGAAGAGAGAGAGAGGCGGGCGGGCGGGCTTTGTTCTGCGCTCCTCCTCCTCCTCCTCCCTTCATCCGTCAGCGCTGCCGGCTGGCTGCTGCGTGACAAGCCCATTTCACAACCCCACCGCTGCGGTTATTTAAACCGATCTGCCTGCCGAGCTGCACGACACCCTTCGCCTGAACTCCGCACGGCGATAGCGTGAGAAGAGCCACGGCTGCGTGGAGGGGACTTGTCCCCAGCGTCCCTCTCTTTCTCTCTCTCTCTCGCGTCCCCCAGTGCTCTTTGCCCTCGGTCCTCCTCCTTCTCCTCTCCCCTCCCCGAAAGCGGCTTCTCGTGCGAGGCTCACGCGGGAGAAACATATGTTCAAAGGGCAACATCAAACGTAGAGATGGCAGGAGCGCCTTTGTTTTCCTAAATGCCCATCAAAAGAGCCCGGCTCTTCCCTTTGCTCGCCTTTCCCTTCTCTCTTAATGCGTTCAAGGCTCCGAATTACTTAAAAGGGAGCCTGCCGGGGTGATGGTGGGAACGGTGTGGTGGTAAGAACAACAACAAAATAATTACGATAATGCTGCTCCATTTGTGACCTGGTTTCTTTGCACGCCATCTGGCTAACAGCATTGAAGGCGTCGAGGCCTGCTTGCAATTACCGGCGTCTTGCCGCAATCGGAAACTTTCGGCGAAAGTTGCCCTCAAGTTAATTTCGGGAAGCACCGTCTGCTTTGCAACTCCAGCCCCGCCTTGCTTGGCTAAACGCGACTCGCCGTTCAGTGCCTCCTCTACCTACCTCACCCCTCGGCAATTTTACGCCATGGTTAAACGCTAGCAAATTCGCAGGCCAAAGCAAAGCACGCCTGTTGGGAAATGAGCCTCGTTTATTTCAGTGGGACATTCTGGAGAAAGCTAGTAGAATCAGCTTGGATACATTATTTCAGCCCAGGAGGATCCCCTAACTATCCCAACAAGATGTCTCCTTTTTTAAATACATCTCCTAGTTGGAGGAGGGGCAGAAGCAGAAATGGATTCCTGGAGGTGGGTGGATTCCAAAACACATCAGCTTAAGCCAACATGGACACATGTATGACTGATAGTCCACAAGCATCTGGAATTCGTAAGATTTTCCACCCTTGTTCTAAAGGGAATTCCAGTAATATCCATCTTGAGACAGAAATCCTGCTTTCTGAATTAGCATTTTCTAAATCTTCAGGCAGTTGATTTGAACTATTTGAGTGTATATAGCTTTCCTGCGTAATAGCACATGAACTTTCACCTTGTAAAACTGTACAAGTGCTAAGCAGCACTTTAAAGTGATGATTTATTAAAGGGATCTGCAAAACGGGGAGGAGGAAAGGATCCGAAAAGATGAGATAATCTAGTCATGTTACCTAAGATTTTGTGGTAGGAGAATGTGCAGACTGCTATCAATGTTCAGAAACATTAGGCAAACCACATTCATAAACTGAAATGTTACAATAAGTGTGTATATCTTTTAGGAGGAGTTATATGGTTGAATCAACTTCACTGCAGAAAAAGAGGAAGTTGAACAGAAGGATTTTATCGCTGTTGTCCGGGCATTTTTTATGTTTTTACATGGCAGTAAACATTTTACTTTTCCACTGGCAGAAATGCAGGAATGATGGACCATATGCTGTTTCTGTGTATTTGATCTTGCTTTAAATGGCAGATACAAATCTCCCAATCTCATATAAAAGCAACAGGTGTGCACACGTACACAAAGCTTACATGGAATTTTGTGTTTTCCTTTAGTTGCTATGTAAGTTAAAGTAATAACCATATAAGTGGGGGAGGGGAGAGGAATAAAACAGGAGCAGGTGGCCTTATCTTTGAGCTAAAATTAAAGTTTTGTAGAAATAAAACGTGTATGCGTAAAATCAAATGTGTATGTCCATTCATCTATGGATGCTTTCCATAAAATCATATTTCAGTTTTGGATCATCTTTAATTCTATGTCCTTATGAAAAGTTAAGGCACCCTACGTTGATATCCTGATATGTGCTGAAACAGTGCCATGGTCTTTGACTTACAATCGATTGCTTAGCAACTGTTTAAAGTTACAAGAGACTCAAAAAAGGTACTTATGTCCTGGGTTTGAAGAAGTCATGTCCCCCCTCCCCGCAGTCACATGATAGCATTTCGGGTGCCTAGCAACCAGCTTACATTTACGACTTTGCAGAATTCTGAAGTCACATGACCACAATTTACATGCAAACAATGGGTTTGCTTAATAACTGCTATGTTCGCTTAATGACTGGATTCACTTAATGACCATGATTTGCTTAAATGTCACAAAAAAGTTGCAAAACTGGGTTGGTTATGTGAGAACCAGCTTGATGATCAGATGACTTAAGATCACAGTTCTAAGTTCAATTACAGTCACAAGTCAAGAACTACCTGTTACATAAAATCCACTGTTAATATTTAGCATTTAGTTTACTTAAAAATAGGACTAATGCTGCAATCCTACACATCTGCCTGGGGGGGGGGATTTCACTGACTTCATTAGACTTCCCCCTAAATAATTATAGAATTATAAATTTCAATCTTATTGTAATGAATCTGCAATAGGTCCCACCGACTTCAATGAATCATACTTCTGGATAAAATATAGGATACTGTAAAATACATGGTGCATTAATCAAATTATGTACAAACCTTTAACAGACACAGAAATTTACCGGTAATTCTAGTTGAAAACTAGGTTTGATTGTCGTATTGGTATGCTGCTAAAGATGGGAAAGTGGCCAAATCTGACATGAGCCTGTAAATAACATTAAAACATTTATTCTGTGTATGTCATATCCTACAAGAACAGGCAATGTATATTAACATTTCACCTTGATTAGTAGAACACAATAAAATATAAATGTTAAAAATATCTACGTTCAAATACTAATGGCTAGGCCATCTAACCAGAGGTGGGTTTTAAATCTTACTTCACTCAAAGCGCATGCACATGCACAGTGCTTTTAAAAAGCTTTTGTGCATGCGCAAAAGCAAAATCCAAGATGGCGCTTCCTACAGCGCTACTGAAAGAACCGGCTCAGGAGTATGGCAGGCCTGGGTTACTAACGGTTCTATTGAACCGTGCTGGTAAGTTACTAACGGTTCGGTAGAACCGGACCGGACCATTAGGAACCCACCTCTGTATCTAACCATTGAAGCACAGTGTCGGGTATATGAAAAAAACAGACAGTGGATGGATATATGCCCTCAGCTTACAGCCTGTCACAATATGATTTACAGTTTGACCTGGGTCAAACCAGTCACACTGAGGGGAGGATACTATGCCCCATTTATACAAAGAGTCCCGGCAGATGCCGTTTGAGGTGCAAATCCTATTCAGTCCATTGCTGGTATGATAGTTCAATGCCTGGCACCTTTTTTTTGTGGGGCCATTTAGTCCGGGCATTCAGCAACCCTTCTGGATTTCCATTGGGAACTGTGGTTAAAGTTATTGAACAGATGTTGTGCAAGTGCCGGTAGGGGCTCCCTAGAGTTGAACCTTCCAGCTGATCAATGAGAAAGGTCGGTGTGCGCCAGTACGAGTGAGTTCATTTTTTTTTTTTTACTAAAATGATAGCATGCCTTAGAATACACTATATATCATGTGTAAAGTAGGAAAAAAGCCGGTGTTGTTATAAAGAATACTGTAACAACAATAATTCAATAATATTTTTATCCAGAAATGCAAACAAACAAACAAAAAACGAATGAAAACTACAGGAATGTTCATGATTGATTGACCGATTGGCCCTGGTGGTGCAGTGGTTAGAATGCAGTACTGCAGGCTATTTCTGCTGACTGCAATTTGGCAATTCAAATCCCACCAGGCTCAAGGTCAGACTCAGCCTTCCATCCTTCCGAGGTGGATAAAATGAGGAGCCCAATTGTTGGGTGCAATATACTGACTCAGTAAACCGCTTAGAGAAGACTGTAAAGCACTGCAAAGTGGTATATAAGTGCTATTATTATTTCTATAATTCTGCCAAACTCTACGAGATTCTGGGTGGTTTATAACATTAAAAATAGGAAAACACTAACACAATAAAATCCCAAGCAATGTAGGTGTGGAAGAAGTCAAAGTTTTAAAAAATATATTCTACACGGGCCCAGCATATACCCTACTGCACGATTTGGGGACGCAGTCAGGTTATGAAGGAGCTTTTAATATCAGGGTAGGAGCCCTACAGATCTTTGAGTAAATACTATTCCAGGTAGCCCTGAAAAGATGGCATTAATTGAAGGGCCCGGACTCATGGGTCGGGCAGAACCATAGCAGATGGGGCTTCCTCAAATAACCAGGCCCTATGCCATCCGTCCAGTGTGGAAGTCAGTTATTTCTGTTCTGTGCTGGACAGTAACGCTGACAGGAACATTTCAACAGCAAAGGAGCTTCTCTCCGTTAAACCAATGCAGGTCAGATTTTGCAAGCTGTTATTAAAAGTCATCTGGAGAGCAGGCTTCTGGGAAGCCAGTAACGCTGCTGGTATTACAAGTATGCAAACGCTGGACAGAGTACTAGGATCAAATGCAACATAGATGAAAGGTTAAAAGAGCACCAGGGAAGTCAATGAATAGTGACCATATCAGAGGTGGGTTGCTGCCATTATGGTTCGGTTCCATAGAACCATTAGTGGAGATTTGCTTCGCCGAACCGGCAGCGACGGCTGGCTGGCTATAACCCTAAGCCAGTTCTCCAGGAGGAAATTCGCTCGAAAATACCCCTCCGCGCATGCGCAAAGCCTTCTGCGCATACGCAAAGGGTTATTTTCGAGGTAATATCCGGATGCGATGGGGGCGCACACACAAAATGCGCACCAGAACCGGTAGGAAAGGTAAGTATAACCCACCCCTGGTCCTGTATATGAGGGACTTTATGATTAAAGACCTCCGTTTTTGTAATGTATTCCGTAATGTAATGTATTTCATTATGTCAGGAATATCTGCTTTGTTGCCCCATGTAAAAACCTCCGAGCTTATAGTACTGAGCTGGGAATTTTCTTTTTATTGCTCTGAAATTCATTTTTAAAGCCTTCTGAATGAAAAAAATAAATGTGCCATTTCTTATTTTAGACTCTTTTTACACTGGTTGGGTTTATTTAGCATTAAACCATTGAACAAAAAGTCACTGAATTTAAGACACAGAGTTCGAATCTATTATTGCCCTTTCCTGACTGCAACTGAATTAACACAAAAGACTTGGTAAGTCTACCACAGTCCCTCATCAGGGAATCAGAATTAGAGCCTTTAGAATATAGACAAGTGGCCAGATCCTGCACATACAGGTAGTCCTTGAATTACAACCATTCATTTAGTGACCATTTGAAGTTACGACCGCAATGAAACAAATTATGTCCTCGCCCTTGCAACCGTCACAACATTGCCAGAGTCAAGTAATCAATTTTTTCGTGGATTGACAACTGGCATGTATTTATGACTGTTGCAGTGTCCCAGGGTCATGGATTGCCATTTGTGACTTTTGCATCTGACTTCTGACAAAGAAAGACAGTGGGAGAGGCCAGATTCGTTTAACAACCTCATGATTCGCTTAACAATCCTGGCAAATAAAGATCATAAAGTTATGTCAGACTCAGTGGTGGAATTCATCTTTTTTTACTACCGGTTCTGGTGGGCGTGGTGTTGCGTGGCGTGGTGGGTGTGGCAGGGGAAGGATACTGTAAAATCCCCATTCCCTCCCCACTCCTGGGGGAAGGATATTCCAAAATCTCCATTCCTACTCCACTCTGGGGCCAGCCAGAGGTGGTATTTGCTGGTTCTCCGAACTACTCAAAGTTTCCGCTACCGGTTCGTTAGAACCTGCTGAACATCACCCCTGGTCAGACTCACTTAACAATTGCCTTGCTGAGCATCGGAAATTCTAGCCCCAATTGTAGTTGTAAGTCGAGGACTACCTGTGTTATGTTCTCTGGTGCGGATCCATTTTTGAAATAACCAATAATCAAAATGCTGAGAATCAAACCGTTTTGGATTGTTTCTACTCAAAGCAGTAGAGTTAATCAGCTGAAACGAAATCCTGACAGCATTGTGAGCTTCCATACACACTCTAGTTACTGGGCTGTCGGCTTCAATGGTTAAGAAAAAATGAAAAAGAAAACCTTGCATCAATACAGGATGCAGTGAGAAAGCGGGAGCTTAAAGGAAAACATTGCCTCCAGCTATCGGAGGGATTTTGGCACCTCCAGCAAAGCAGACTGTAAGGGCTTCTTCTTCCTCCTCCTCCTCCTCTCTGCCTCCTCCTCTCCCCTGCCGCTGCAAATCCCTTTGGGAGATCAAAGGGGTTTGGTCCACAATACTTTTGCCAAGTTCAGGATTAACCAAGTCATAGGGCCAGCTTTTAGTTCCGCACGCAAAGCTCTCAGCAGCCTGTCTCCAAGCCGGGTGGAGGGGGTGGGGTGGGGTGGATGTGTGCTGTCATCTGAACTGAATGTGCAAAGTAAAGCTGAAAAATAAATAATGTGGGCAGTAATACAATGGACAAGGACAGTCGCTGATGTGCCCAGGATGGCTGAAGGGAGAACCTGCTGCAGGAATTGGATTGCCACCCTGCATTAAGAAACATGTGTGGCTTGGAGGAATGCCTGGGGCTTTAAGAGCAAGTTGTTATCTTGGCCACAGAGGGGAATGTTAGCAGCCAAATGGAGGACTCGGCTGGAAGTCACAGCTGATCAGAAAGTGTTTCCTTCAAACTTGAAATAAATAGGAATGAGAACCAGTTTCCAGTAATGAGGATGAAGGAAATATTCCCTGCGTAAAAGCTAAGGGGCATTCTCCTGTCGGTTTCACTCCGCTGGTTCCGAAAACATCTTTGGACCACTTGGAGTTCTCTAAGTGGTGCAGCATCACTGCTTTGCATGCCAGCTTTGTCAACATTATTTAAATACACACACATCTGTATTTTCTTCAGAAGTGAGAGAAATAACATGTTGATACTTCTTCTTATGCAACTAATAAGCCACGGGGCAGTTTTGGATAGTCGTGATCAACTTCATCCACAGTAGTATTAATATGAGCTTATTATAAAGCAAGGGGAAAATAGTCTGGATAGAAGACATTGCGATATCTGGTGAAAAGAAGGAACTGGAGGAAATCATGAAGTATAAAAACCTGCAAATAGAAGTAGTAGGACTGTGGCAAAAGAAAACAAAGGTTGTGCACTATCAACAATCCCCAAACATCTGGAGCACCACTGGAACAGCATCGGCATTGACAAACTCACCATCCATCAATTGTAAAAAGCAGCTTTGTTTGGAACAGCTTGCATCCTGCGATGATTCCTTTATTGTTATTAAACAACCATGTCTGCTTGCCCCAGGTCCTCGGGAAGGACTCGATTGATGGACCAAAATGCAAATCCAATTTAAACATCTGGCTGACTGTGCAACCAACCATAGTAATAACAATTTGTTAAACCTGTATGCTTCTCAACTCTCAATGAGTCAGGGAGACTCACAACAAACAAATTAAATGAAAATTTATATATATTTTATTTTATATTATATATATATATATAAGGCCTGGGTGAAGAGTCAGGATGAAACAACAGCGGAGTAGGAGCCATCTGGATCTAGGCAGGAACCTCGTTCCTTAGAGCTGTACGTAATTCATTGTTCATAGGTTGTGCCCTTGTCAGGAAACTTGTTTTATCATTCTCTAGCTCAGGATTTCTATGCAACTGCAGTCCAACTGATAACAGAGGGAACAGATCCAAGAAGAAAACGTTAAGAGTTTTAGCTATGCTGCATAGCTTTTCTGTCTTTCTGCAGTTCACAGCTTGATATGTTGCTGTGCAATTTGATTAAAAAGGGGACTTAGGCAAACAGAGCTTTATAAAAATAACAGCTTTACTAAAAATTAATTATCTTTAAAATGCAAGCAAATTATAAAAATAATTACATATAAATGACTAGATAAATACTATTCCATCCAATTACGGTAGAGCCACAACCCTTAATATTTTGAACATTCAGCTAACATTGTTTCCTTCCCCCCACCTCTGTTCCTCATACCGATTCAACTTCTGTTCTTAATCACAGAGCTGAATCTTCTACAGATTAGTTGCAGCCTCTAAATGCACCCCTTTTTTTATCTGCACTTGACAAAACACAAAAGGGGGAGACTGCATAGTAAGAACACAATCAAAGTTGTTCATAAAATCAATGCAAATCAGTTTAATGAAATTCATTTAGCAAAAACATGGACCTTTCCTAGCATTAATACAATTTATGGCCTAGCAAAAAAGATTAAAGCATGCTCAATCTTTTAACCTAAAGTCTGTAAGTATCAGATAGATCTGGGCAGCTGGCCATTACTATTCATAAATGTTGAAGGGCTTAGTTTTGATTTTGTTAGAAGAATTTCCTTGGTCCAATTTTCTGAGCCAGGTCACGAATAAACACAAATGGGCAGCTGCTGGAACTAGTTTATTCATTCAACCAGTACAATGGTAGCCTATATCATTAGAGGTCTACTAGTAGAGGTAGATATAATGACAAGTGGGCTTTGATGTTTAGATATGCAGATTGAGGTGCTCCTGCCTCCTGCTTTGATCCTGTGGTGTAAATTAAAAAGTGTATTGAATATTTCTTTGACCAGGAAGAAAGATCCTCCCCAGGTAAAGGTTCCCCTCGCACATATGTGCTAGTCGTTCCCGACTCTAGGGAGCGGTACTCATCTCCGTTTCTAAGCCGAAGAGCCAGCGCTGTCCGAAGGAGTCTCCATGGTGGTCATGTGGCCGGCATGACTAGATGCCGAAGGCGCACAGAGCGCTGTTACCTTCCCGCCAAAGGTGGTCCCTATTTTTCTACTTGCATTTTTTACATGCTTTCGAATTGCTAGCTTGGCAGAAGTTGGGACAAGTAACAGGAGCTCACTCCGTTACGCGGCACTAGGGATTCGAACCGCCGAACTGCTGACCTTTCTGATCGACAAGCTCAGTGTCTTAGCCACTGAGCCACGGCGTCCCTAGATCCTCCCTAGGTATGGATTATTATAAGGGGTCTGGCATCTTCATCTTATCTTCGAGGGGATGCCTGGCTTTTTGTTTTGATGGATCTAGTGAGGTGCTAGTCTAAATGTTAGGATTGTATGTTCATTCTGAGGCTTGCTGGCAGTTCAGAGGGCTGATAAAGGGGAGTGGGAGCAAATCAGATGCTTTTTAACTTCCAACCTTCTTTTCTTTATTCTTTTCTGTTTAACTTTTAACATTCCCCCCTTGTGCAGGACTAAGCTATTGAATTCCGTGCATTGATAAAAAGATTTCTAAAAGTTCTGGTAATCGTACCTTTGATCAATTTGGATTGTCATAAGGAGGGGGTTTGCCTTTGATTTGTGGTGGTCCATCTTTTGGAGGTATGGGAGACATTCCCAGATCTGCCCTAGATAGGTGGGTGTGCGTTGGGCAGGGGGAGCAGAAAATTATTGTTATTGCCTCCCAAATTCCATTATGAAAGATGCTTTCTTGGGAGAAAGAGACTGATCATTGTATTGAAACAGAAAGCGATTCCTTAGTATTGGCTATTGCTTAGCAAGTCCCAAGCTCTGTTCTCAGATAGACCATACCAGTCCATGGAGGCTCCATCAAACATGGTCAAACCTTGTTTTTCCTCCCCACTTTCACCTTTCTCAGATGTAATGTTAAGGGATAAAGGTGTTCAAGTTCTCATGAAAACTACAAGGCTATAAAAGTTAAAAAAATAAACACAGGTAAAAAGTCACACACACCCTTTCCGCCCCTCACCAGCCAGCCAACAATTCTGGAACTCTTTTGTATATAGGCAGATGGTACGCAAATCACTCTTGTGGGGCAGCACAGCAGGTAAAGCAGTAGGGCAGGTGGGAAGACAAAAGGTATGCCTCCCCGCCCTCACAGCTAAGTCTTTTTATAGAAGCAACTACCTTTTCCTAACTGTAGCAGCTACAGCAAAAGACTCTGAGCTTTATTTTGAAAAAAGGGCTTAAAAGTCCAGTTCATTTACTATAATCATTTTTGTACTAGAGAGGGAAGCAAACTCCATGTAACTCCTCCAAGACTGGCAGACTAAAAAAAATTTTTTACATCAGGACTCTTGGTTTCAGAAAACTAAAACCCCAAAAACCATAAGGGAAGTAGGAAACTTGTTCATAACATTTTCCTGGGGGAAAAAAAACAACAGCTGGGGTTTCTCCCCTGACGTTTCTTATGTTATTAAGTCCATCTTGACTCCTAGGAACTAGAAGCAGTCCCTGCAGTCTTCTTGGCAACATTTTCAGAAGTGGCCTGCCAGTGCCTCTTCCTTTAGGGCTCAAGAAAGGATATGCCTGGTCCAAAAACACCCAGCTGGCTTTCATAGCTAAGACAGAACTTGAACCCACAGTCCCATGCTTTCTAGCCTGGTGTCTTAACCATTAAACCATGGGTGAAATCCTACCAGTTCGCACCGGTTCTATAGAGTAGGTTGCAAGCAGCTGGTGACATCATAAAACCGGTTCTCTCCAAATCTGTTAAACCTGTTCAATCTGTTCAATCTGTTGCTGGTGCCATTTTGTGTGCT
>JANHFT010006491.1:32072-48058 GCA_032467955.1 Pseudoxenodon macrops
AATTTCTTCCTCAGGTGTTGTACAAAAGCCATGGCTCAGGAAAGAGAAAATCCTTCTTTGATAATCTTCCATAATGTAATAACCAACTGCTGAAATGTACTGACAGATACAGCCTCTCACATATATTACAATAATATCCAGAAAAACAGTTTTTTCTAAAGCTCTTCCATATTTAGTCTGTACCTTAGAAATGTTATTGTTGAGCCTGTTTTAACAATGCCTTAAATCTTTTAAGAATAATTCAGTGACAAAAGATATTAGTAGGCGAAGCATCCCCGGTGTGAAAATAAAATGATGGCGAAAAGTTTAACCTGCTTAATTTGCTGTTTAAAACTGGTCGCATTAATATTAAAGCCCAGAAGCAAAAGCTCTGAAAACAGTGTGACCATGGAACAAAGCTTTGGGGTACTACCTGAAACAAGGCAAATGTTTTACTTAATTTATAATTTCCACTCGAACAGCCCTTCCATCTGAGTTATAGCAACATGATCAAAGAATAAATCCACCTTTCTCTGACATGCTGCCTTAGGGTCTTACAGGATTATCCCCCCCCTTACTTTTCATTTTATCCCATTCTCTGTTGCTTAGCAGCTCCTATATTTCTGAATGCTGGCCGGAACAGGAATGGATGTGTACCTCTTCCTCAGGGCAACGAGATTATATATGAAATGTGTGTTTGCATTTTAAACATGCCATAAACACCGATTAGGCAAAATGTTTAACCTACCTCGCAAGGTTCCTGCATTGATCACATACAATAAGATAAAAAGAACTTATAGCCCTTTGTGCTCCTTAGAGACAACTGCAATGAAAATAACATAAATAAGAAATCACATGAGAAAGTGCCAGCAAAAAGAGACAAAAATATCACTCTTTTATAGCCTGAATAAGGTAATTCAACCCCCACAGTTCCTGTCTGTTTAATTCTAGATTACTAGCACAGAGTTGTCCCTCAGGCTTTTTAGTGAAGTTTGAATTCTTTGTACTTCTTGTCAAAAATACTATTTTTTTATTTGATGGAGTAGAATGCATAATGTTGGGCCAGGTTTGACCTTCCTAGCATAAAAATGGAAGCCATTCTCATCCAGAAATACAAAATGTATGGCTTCCACTCCACTCTACCCCAACCCAAAAAAACCTTCACCTTCATCCTCTTTTCATATCTGTGTTTCCTTTCTCTTGTCTTTCTGCTCATCTCCACGGTTTTTTTCTTTTAATTTTTCCCCATTGTTGTCTCACTTTTCTTCCTATTCACTTTTTCTTGGTTTTTTCCATCCCCCAGCGATGAGCTCAAGATCAAGTCCCACTTCCTGCTTCCTGAGGAATTCTGGGAGTTGAAATCCAACATTTTAAAGTTGCTAAGATTGAAAAAAACACTTATTTATGGCATGAGGTAAGCAGAGGTGGGTTCTGAATTTTCCTACTGTCGGTTCGGTCAGGGTCGCGCCTTGAGCACATGCGCAAAGCGCATGAGTGTGTGCTTGCTCGGCAGTCAAAAACTATCTTCTGTGCATGTGCAGAAGCAAAATCCAAGATGGCGGTGCCCATGGAGCAGCGACAGAACTGGCTCCATGACATCATCACGGAGTTCCTACCTACTCTATACAACCGGATAGAACCAGTAGGAACCCACCTCTGAAGGTAATCTTCTAGGTAAGATTAGAAGAAACCACAGGGAAATCTACAGGCATATTAAGAATCTTTCTATCCAGAATGATTCTTTATAAGTATTTCAAATTTGGTGGCCTAAAATTAGGCATTTTAGCCATTCTAAAGCCTTTTGCTGAAAATTAAAATTAATCATTTTCTAGGATCCTCTCTTAATCTTCCTCTTTCCTTTTTTGCTACAATTATTTTTCCTTCAAGGGTATTTTTATAGATTTTTTAAAAATTCTGCCTTCATTATTTTTATAAATAACCCAAGACAGCAAACATACCTAATACTCCTTCCTCCTATTTTCCCACAACAACAACCCTGTGATGTGAACTGGGCTGAGAGAGTATGAATGGCCCAAGGTCATCCAGTCAGCTTTTATGCCTCAGGCAGGACTAGAACTCACAGTTTCCTGGTTTCTAGAATGGTGGCTGGTGCCTTAATCATGAGAACAAACTGGCTCTTAATATTTTAACTCTTAAAACTGGATCTTAACATTTTACTGGAAAAGAACTGCACATAAGCAAATAACACTTTCCCATTCCAATGTAATTGCCAAGTGCAGTCTACTGCAATTGTTTACAATAGTGTTTTTAAACAGTGGTGGGACTTAGCCAGGTCACACCTATTCAGGAGATCAGGTTGTTAACTTTCTAAGCAGTTTGGAGAAATCATATTTTTTTCCCACTTTACAGGGCTAATCCTGTAAGGAAGGCAGGAAGGAAACATTCTGGTATTGTTTCTAGCCTAATCTTCATTGCCTTGCTTACAGAAACTGCCTCTCGGGTTAATCCTTATTACATTGTAACAGCTAAGGCAAAGCACCTATCGATGTGAGTGACATTGAGTTGGCCCCGCCCACAAGGTCACATGACCACTGAGCCACGCCTACCCAGATGGTCATTAGGGCAGAGAACCAGTTGTTAAATTATTGGAACCCCACCTCTGCAGATATAATCAAAGCTATGGCTTTCCCAGTAGTAGAATAGAATAAAATAGAATTCTTTATTGGCCAAGTGTGATTGGACACACAAGGAATTTGTCTTTGGTGAATATTTAGTAATATAGTAATATATTATAATATAATAATAATATATGGCTGTGAGAGTTACTCTGAGCATCAAAGAATTGTAGCTTTTGAATTGTGGTGCTGTAAAAGACTCTTGAGAGTCTGTTGGACTGCAGGGAGATCAACTCAGTCCATCTTAATGGAAGTCAACCATGACTGTTCTTTGGAAGGACAGATATTGAAGCTAAAGGTCAAATACTTTGGCCACCATATGATTGCAAAAGACCCCGATGTTGGAAAAGATTGAAGGCAAAAGGAGAAGGGTACAGAAGAGGATGAGATGGTTAGATCAGAAGTGGGTTCTGAATCTTCTTACTGCCGGTTCGCTCAGGGTTGTGTCTCGAGCGTGCGTGCAAAGCGTTCGAGCAAGCACATGCTCGGCAGTCAAAATCCAAGATGGCAGCGCCCACGGAGCCACAGACAGAACCAGCTCTGTGACATCATCACGGAGTTACTACCTACTCTATAGAACTGGATAGAACCGATAGGAACCCACCTCTGGGTTAGATATTGTCATCGATGCAATGGACATGGGTTTGGGCAGACAGTGGAGGACAGAGAGGTCTGGTGTGCTGTGATCTATGGAGTCACAACGAGTCACAACTTAGTGATTGAACAGTATTTTTTTTTTGTTCTTCAATGCATACACTGACAATTATTAACACGTATCATTACTGCATTTAGACTACAGTTTTTGTCTTTTGTTTTGGACTACCATTTGTCGGAAATGGTGTAGAGTCTCCTGCTTGAGCAGGGGGTTGGACTAGATGACCTACAAGGTCCCTTCCAACTCTGTTAATCTGTCTTTAGACTGTCTTTGAACTGCAAATCTTATCTGCCCTAGTTTCTTCTTTATTTCTTTCATTTTTTCCCATACTAGTTTTTTTTTTGTAAGAGCTTGCCTTGCAAGATATTCTGGAAAACTTGAAACCCTGTTCACTCTCTTATGACATTTTAGTTGACTCTCATAACAGTGTGACCAGTTATATATTTTGGACTTTTCTAAAGGTAATATCTTTCCATCCATTTTCCAGAAAAAACAGTATTTGAAATTATAAAGGAAACACTTAATTCATGTCATGAATTCAAAGAAAATCATGACACTGACCCTGTCTGTGAGGACTTCCTCCATCTAAGAAAACTGATGGAAAAATTTCAACCTAATCCACACTTGCTAATAAAAAACAGAGCAATGATCTTCTGGGAAATGAGTCACAGCCAAATTATTAAATACTTGGTTTATTCACTCAACATCCATAAATCTAAAAACTACCTAGAGCTTTTGACTGCCGCAAAATGGAATGCATTTTTCCACTAACAATAGTCAACTGTTATGTTTAAAGCAAATCTTCTGAGGCATTGCTTGCATTAAAAATGAAAAACCACAAGACTTGGCACTGGGTGAAAAGAATGATCTAACACACACATGCTTTAGAAGAAGAAATTTCATAAAAGAATTGGACAGGTTTTTACTTCTATGATATTCAGCACTAGGCGCTGTTTGTGTCCATCCATGATGTCATTTGACTGCTGCACTTCTTGTCACTAATTCATCTGCATACTTTTGTGATATCCATATATGTTACATTTATAAAGGTATGGGTCCCTGTCTCCTCAAGGTCATAGAAAGTATTAATATGAAGCTATTAGATTCTATCCTTCTGTGTATTTCTTCAGGGGCTATGCATGCAATTCCTCTTTGATTTCATTCTTGCTTTGCAACCCAGAATCTTTCTCAATTCCATTTTTAATTAATTAAATGTAGACTCCAATATTTTAGAAATAGACACTTCCATTGCTTTGGTTCACATAGCTCACTAAGCCATTGGGTGAATTGTTTTGAACCAATTTTTATGGCTTAGTGTTATGAAAAACATAGTTATTGAAACACTATGGCTTAGTATTGCATGTCAACTTAGCCACTGCATTGTTGGAGGCAAATTTAAATGGAAACATTTGAGAATTTAGTTACAAATAACAATACAAATCCTTGCTTTATAATAAACAGAATGTTATCGTGTATAATATTTCAAAAGAGTGCATGTCTATTTCCAAAATAATGCATGCATTTCACAAATTCTTCATAGACCAGCAATAGGCAATTTTGAAGGCCTTAATATTTTACAATTAACTAAGATAAATTAACTAAATCTGTTTCTTGTTTAATGGAGTCTAATACTAGAAATATTAGTGGGACGTATCAATAGGAAGATGTTAAGTCTTAGAGTCGAGGGAAATGTTAGGCAGGCAAATCCCAGAATTTTTAATAAAGCACCAGAGCCAAACCATGAAAAACATGGAAACTGATCTTCTAAAATATAAATTAAACTACATATTCAATTAAATAAAAAATTGCTTTTATTTATTTATAAAGCCACCTAACTCGCAACAAAAAACTTATAATAAAAAGACATGATCAGGGAAGAAATATACACCAATATAAACACAATGGCATTTAGGACACATATTCTATGGAGATGCTCAGTCATGGTTGTGCCAAAGGTGTTTTTTTAGGAGGCAACATATTTTGCCTAACATGGGGCCCAGGTTAAAAATCCAGGCTTCAGGTCTGTTTCGAAGGGGAGGGGTCTATTCAGACTTATCAGGAATGCTGTGCCAGTTGCAGCTTCAACAACATCCACATCAGAGGTGGGTTTGAAATCTTTTTACTGTTGGTTTGCTCAGGGCCAGGCTGCAGCCGTGTGCGTGCATGCACAGTGCTTTTAAAAAGCTTCTGCGCATGTGCAGAAGCAATATCCAAGATGGCAGCGCCTCTGGCGCCACTGAAAGAACTGGCTCAGGAGCATGGCAGGCCTGGGTTACTAACTTTTCTACTGAACCATGCCAGTAAGTTACTAACGGTTCGGTAGAACTGGACCGAACCGTTAGGAACCCACCTCTGCTTTGGCTAGAACCAAAATGCAAAAAGTAAAAATAAAAATATCACTCAGATCCTGACACACAACAAACCACAACACACACAGCAGCACCAACCCTTCTTCCGTTCCTCCCCATATCCCATTCACATACAGCCAACAGTCATAAACTTAGTATATGCTTTGTAAGAAAGTTTATGACTGTTGGCTGTATATACAAAGCATATACTCTAAAAAATCAAGAATAATATTCCATCAGCTCTTCTCAGCTGCTTCCCCTGGGTCTTTTCCACACAAAGAGGGGCTACCTCCCCCTCTCCCTCCCAACTCTAGGCTTGGTTTTTTTTACAACAGTCAATAGAGGCCACTCATCAGCGACCCTCCTTCCTCTCTCCCCCCTCCCCATATTCTCTCTCCATCAGAGGCTGCTGCAGATTCAGTCAATAGGTCCTCCAGTCCAGCTGGGGAAGCCACCAAATCAGGCCATTCTCCTGGGGGCCAACATTGGTCAATGAGACATCCAACCAGCCATCCTGGTACTTGTCCCTCAGCATACATTTTCTCCTCTTTTGCCTGGATTCACCCCTCTGTTAGTATTTGCCTCACAGCACCAATTGTTTCCGTTTAAATCATAGAATTTGCAGAACAGATACCAAAGGAGAACATCAAGAGAGGCACATGAACCTTAATAAAGCTTAGAAAAGGTTTATTAAGAAATTGCCCCCAAACATCTACAATATCAGGAGGAT
This sequence comes from Pseudoxenodon macrops, assembly GCA_032467955.1. NCBI lineage: Eukaryota > Metazoa > Chordata > Lepidosauria > Squamata > Pseudoxenodontidae > Pseudoxenodon > Pseudoxenodon macrops. The sequence goes on from JANHFT010006491.1 coordinate 38,421, forward strand.
ATGACCCCAACGGTGGGGAGGGCCCATGGCCTTCTCTAGAGGGAACTGAAATAAGCAACAAAATAAGCCTTTTGAAAAGCAGCTTTGGGACAACCATGACCTGGATGATTGAGAATCTCCATAGAGAGAGGCTTTTAACTTCCAACATTCTTTCCTATGTTTTCTATTTAAATTCTAACATTTTCCTAACAATTTAAACAAGGGCTCAGAGTTACAATAATGCAAGAAGGATGCCTTTTTGTTTTTCCCTTTCCAAGATAATAAAATCTAGTCCCCATACCAAGCATTAGTAGGCCTTCTTGTTGAATTGAGTGTTGCATTTTGGTAGAATTTGCAAAAATAAAATAATGCCCCCAGTTGGGTAGAAATTCAACAGATGTAGGGGTGCACTGCAACAATACACAGCAGAAAAAGAAACTATGTTGAATTTCAGCCCACTATGCCAGAAAGAACAGGAAAGTGACAGCTCCCTGATTTTTCTTGGGTAACTAAACACTGGGGAATAGAAAAAAGAATTGTGGAAGATAACATTAACTCAGCTCTTCTTTTGTATTTTCATCCTTAATGTGAGCTTTTTTGGTTTGGCCTAGCATGGTGTGTGAATCTAATTATGGTTTATTCAATAAACTATGATTTAAAGAACCAGTGAACCCAGTCATGGTAGAACTCACGGCTGGAAACACTCTTGATTGGATTTGCACGTGTAACAAACTGAATGGAAACTGCATCAAGTCAGCCTAATTAATGTGTACAAGTAGTTTGTGTTGTGCTAAAAGTTGTTGTTTTTCCTGTCAGAAAAACGAAACTAAACACAGGTAGAAATTTAAGCCAGGCTGATTTATTCTTAATGCAGCTGTAGATCAGGCTAGCTGCGCCTGTGCATCTTTTGATACTATAGTACCCTAACATTTCTATATAATACGCAATCGCCGTGACTGGAAAGCCTCCTCACAATTTAGCCTTTTCAACGTCTTCTTCGATCGTGACCCGTCATCAGAGGGGTGACCTCTTTCTTTCTTTCTGTCTTTCTCTCTGCCGCCTCCCACTTTCGGAGTCGTGCCCTGCTGTACAATCGCCCTCCCTTCCTTCCAGGGCGTCCTGTGCGCCCTGCTTTTTGAGGCCGGCGTCTCCAAAGGGAAGCAGATCGTGACAACTATCGCTTGCAGCGTCAGCCACTTCCCCTCCCTGGGTTGAATCACACCGTGCGAAGCTCCGCCGGAGCTCCCCGGGGAAGGCAAACCCTCCAGTCGCTTTGCCTGCCTTGACACGCACAAGGAAGGCGGAGCCGGAGCCAAAGCGCCCGCGGTTTCCGTGCTGGACCTTGACTCCTTTCAGTACCTCGCGTGTACGACTGGCACGCAATACCAGCTGCTCCTGCCTTCTTAAAAGCGCCGGCCTTGCGTGCTGCGACGGGATCAGCGGGTTGACGCTACAGAGCGCACGCACTTCGCTGCCTCCTCCCTGTCCCAGTGACCCCGCCGTCATGTTCCTGTTGCTATTGGGGAGCTGCTTTGCAGGTTTCGCGCTTGGCAGGAGATACCTAATTGCTAATCCAAGGCGGGGCAGGCTGAGACGAGCAGGGAACGTTCGTCCTGGGAGCGTTGCAGAAACTGGAACGCGGAGTCTCCGCGTTTATCGGAAGGCGGAGTTGTTCTGACCAGATCTCACCTTTCGTAAGCGGCAGCATAAAATGCCCTTGGGCTGCCTTTGGCGGCAAAGGGTGAACGTGTAAAAGATGTGCGCCCCGAGTGCCTAGGCTTTTCATTGTAAATTTAGCAGTTCTTCAGTTGTTGTTGTTACTATTATTATTATTTAAATGTAATCTTTCTCTGCCTGGTGAAGTTTTGAAGGTCACTACAATATTTGTTTTAGCTTTATCTTCCAGGATATTTCAGAATTACAAACTGACACAATTATACCGGGATGAAACCTATTCTTCAAAGTGGAACTTTGCCTCCTTTCCACAAAAGTAAAATTGATTTTTTTTCTCATAAAATGGAAACCTATATCATTGGGATCCTAAACAATGTGTGCATAATGCAACTGTTCTGTAGGGACCTGCTTTGAAAACCACTCAGAAACCACGAAGGTTTTAGGCATATTTCTTGATTTCAATTTGCTCCCCCCTCCCGCAAAATCCCAATAAGCTGTCTCCCCTCCCCCCACCTCAGTATCACTAGAAACCAACATTTTAGATCTAATATGCTGTGATCAGAAACTGGTCAGTGCTGCTTTTCCCTTCACTGCCCTGTATAATCTGCATGCATTCTCTATCAGTGGTGTATTAACCATTAAGCAGACTAAGCCCTTGCTTAGGGCACCAGGTCCAAAGGGGCACCACAAAGTTGACAAAGAAAAAAAACAACCAATGAAGATTTGTAAAAAAAAAAAAGATAAAAGTTGAATCTTGAAGCACCAAGATTTGTCAGGCTTAGGGCACAAGTGAGCCTTAATCAGCCATTGTCTTTGCTTTGCACTAGCATAGAGCTTTGTAATAGAAAGGAGTACAAAAGTAACAAAATTATGTGGGAATCTTTCCTCTTCTTTTCCTTTCCACTTTGGTTTTCCACTAGACAGCTGCTTTGGCGTCAGTGGTTCTTTGTCAAGTCTGGGAAAAGTACATTGCGTTGACTTATTGACGTTCATTCAAACTTGGTTGGCTTGGTTTGTAATTACCTTGGAAGGATCAGTGCCTTAAGCATTTCACAGTATCTTTCATAGTATCATGGAGTTCCACTGACTGGCTGGAAACAGTAAACCATGAATTAGTCACAGAGTGAATCAACTACTTGATGCTTCCCAACCTAATGGGTTGAGGACAACTCCCAGAATCTTTCAGACTGATGGCTCGAATATGATAGGCACCAGAGAGGGGAAATATAAGTTATTATTACCGGTATATAGCAAATACTAGCAGAAGGCTATTTGACCCCTGCTTAAAATCACAATGGAGGCATCCAACCGGTTACTGTGGAAAAGAGATATTGGATTAAATAGACCCAGTAATATTAGACTAGGACTGGAACAGCTCAGGTTCAGATCCCCATTTATCTGAAAAATTAACTTTGGGCCAGTGTCAGAGCAAAGGTGCTTTTTCAGAAGGCAACTGGACTTTTTTTTTTTAAGCCGTTTTTTTTTTCATCCAAGAGGCTTCTTCAGCTCTGACAGGATAGTGGGGATCCTTCCATTCCCCACTATTTTATTTATTATTTATTTTGTCAAGCATATATAAGATTACAGAAATACATAAAATGTATAAACATGGTTATGAATACATAAGATGGTTACGAATACAGGGGGACATTAGGACAGGAACAGTAGGTACGTTGGTGTGCTTATGCATGCTCCTTACTATCATGTCAGAGCTGAGGAAGCTTCTTGGATGAGAAGCAAAACATACTCAAATAAAAAACAAGAAAGTCCAGTTGCCTTTTGAAAAAGCACCTTTGGGACAACCATGCCCTGGATGACTGAGAATCTGTACAGACTTTGAGCCAGTGGTTATCTCATAGCCTCACAGAGTTACTGTAGTGAGAAAATGGGAGAAGGAAGATGAGGTAGGAGGAGGGGAAAATCATGGCCCAGTTTCTTGAAGAAGACAGAATACAAAATAAATAAATCCAGGTGGCTCCATCTTACATTTTAAAGTATTTATATTAGAGTCATGATTAGAAAGATTGGGATACAATGTTTTTCTTTCACTATGTTTTAGAACATATGACTATTCAGCAGAGACTTCTCCTTCTACGTCCTACACAAGGCTAATTAAAAAAAGTCTAACTCGTGTTGTGTACTGAGAACAGCATTATATAGTCCCTGTGAAATATTTAATTTCCGTTGCTTCATGCTGGCTGAAGGCTTTTTGCAATTCTGAATGGAGATGTTTGATCAAAAGTTGGTTTTATATAATCAATTTGTTAAAAATAAAATCAGTAACCAGCTTTATAAATTACGGTATAAACTGAAAATTGCAAAAAAAATATTCCATGGTCACTGTATATTCATTGTGGAATTATTTTACAGAAGTAGGCTTATATAGGAACAGTGCATCGTGCCTTGTTCTGATTAGATCTGCAACTCTTGCCAAACCGATTTGTTTAACCATGATTTATTGACAACCACAACTGGATAAAGCCTTAGACCAAGGTCACAAATCACAGTGGCTGAGTTAGCATAATATGCAAAGTGAAATCCAAACTAATCCAATAAGCACAGTGTGCAAATCCAGCTACTAAATCAGGCCCTTGGGTCCATTGAGTATATCAATGCTATCGACACTGATTATCAGTGTGATTTCCAACTGTAGGTGAGCCATTCAAGCTATTTCTAATATACCAGGGGCAGCATTTTCATATCATCAGATTGAAATGAACGTGTGCATTTGAAATCAGTTCACAGACTGAGCTCCCATTCCTTAAGATTACGGAAATCAAGTGACCTACATTTCTATCTGAACCATGATGATGGTGTTTATAAAGAAAGACCGAACCACATGCCCGGTTCTTTGCTCATGAAAGTTGTTGGGTGGGGGCAAGCCAGTTGAGGTTTTTTTTCACCGAAACCTACGACAACTTCATCTCTTTCGACAACAAAACAGCCCTCTTTAAAAGGGTGCTGCTGTAAGAGCAAGGCAGGCTTGAACAAAAAGAAACAAACATACAGGATGTCATCAGGTCTTATCCTTGGTAGGATAGTAAAGACTCATCACTGGGATGAAAGAAAAGCATAATCATGGGGGGAGGAGGGGATTAATTCCATGGGAAGGAGTCACAACAGAAATGCTTATTCTCAGGATTATCCCCTGTGTTGTATTTTGTTCTGAGTGAGCTTTCAGCCAGGGCTGGATGAGCAAAAGCAGTTCAAGTACAGGGTAAACAGATGTCCTAGTTTAGAGGCACTGAGCTAGCTCTAACAGACAGCTCCTGGGTCACAGAGTTCTGGTGAAATCAGGCTTGCGTGTTGATTTCAGTAACCTCAAATAATCAGGTGATGCCTCTTTTCCTGGCCTTTCCTCCCTATTGTAACGGAAAGTGCTGTGCCTGCTCAAAAGCCCAGATCACCGATTTTAACTGGAGACATGGCAGAGGCTGTGTGGATTCCAAAAGTACATACTGGGAACGTTACAGTCTTATCAGACTGCACAGAATATCCTGAAAACCAGGAGAGGTGATAGCATGCCTGGCCCAAAAGTTAACGCAAGTAAAAAAAAACCAGTTGTTATAATTAGGCTTCATTGTCATTCGGTGGCTTTTTTGGTTCATTGCCATTCAGTGCTTGAATGGCAGCTGAGCAACAGCGGTTGTGGTATTCTGTGACTGGGGATGGCTACTGTGAAGAATAAAAAGGGACCCCAACCTGAAGACCTTTTTTTGGAACAACTACGATTAGTTCTGGATTTGCTACAGTTCATTTAGTGACCATTCAAAGTTAGAATGGCATTGAAACGTCACTTACGGCCATTACAGCATCCTCATGGTCATGTGATCAAAATTCAGATGCCTGGCAACTGATTTGTATTTTTTTCCCTGTCAAGCATATATTAGAAAACAGATACAGTACAAATATAGACAAGATTATCAATTCATGAGATATATTTGGATAAAAGGGAACAATAGGACAGGGACGGTGATGGTTAGAGTTTCCCTGTGGGCATGCAATCACCTTTTATGACTTCCTGACAAGCAAAGTCAATGGGGAAGCCAGATTTACTTAACAATTGTGTTAATAACTTAGCTGCAGTGATTCACTTAACAATGTGGCAAGAAAGCTTGTTAAAATGGGACAAGCCTCACTTAATAACTGTCTCAGCAACAGAAATTGTGGGCTGAATTGTAGTTGTAAATTGAGGACTACCTCCTGTGCCAGTATTATTAGCACTTGAAGGAGAAAAATATTCACTTAGATGCTGTAACCTTTTATTACGGCAGTTGTTAGAACAAAATAAAATACAACATAAATAAAGCAACAATATATTCCAGTATCTTAAAAGCCTAGGAGAACAAATGTATGCTTGGTTTTACAACATTGACAAGCCTCCTTAGATAAGCACTTTCCTATTAATGAAGGTAAGCGCTATCGCTAGAATGGATTTACACTTTTCATTATGCTGTACTTTGTTTCTGGCTTAGCACATTTGTGTGAGCCCAGACATAGACTTGTAAATTCTGGTTTATAATATGTTACAAGAACTCAATTGTGGCTTATGTGGACCATAGCTTATGTGTAAATTAAGTATTACCGGTATTTACTCTCACTACACAACACCCAAAAACAGAGTTTGTTAAAATTGCAATTGAGGGGAAATGAATGTTCTTTGAAGGCTTATCCGAAGCTCTTAAATAGAAAAAAAAAAAGTAAGTGCATGCAATTCCTGAAAGTTTTTTTCTTTACAATCAATTATTGCCTTGTTGACTAAGCAAACGTGGTCTGCAGCAATTGTGAGTAGCTTTATGGGATCCATTTTGTTTTTTTACTAGACAATTGACTTCTACCAATTAGTTCAGGGCAGAATCAGTATTATTAATCATGCACTACACACTAAAGGTGAACAATACTTGTCCTTCTAAATGTTTAGCTACAACTCTCATCAACCCATTCAAAAGGCCCAAGGATGACAATGTTGGGCATTCTTCAACAACATGTGGAAGGCAACAAGTTGAACTCCTGAAAGTATATGCAAGTTGACATGTCAATTTGCAGAGATCAGAGATTTAGCAATATTTTAAACCTATTCAGAGCTGAATAATACCATCATTTACATAGCAAAACTAGATGAGACACATTTTCACCATATAATGAATATAATCACACTACAAGTAGTCCTCGACTTACAACAGTTCACTTAGTGACCGTTCAAAGTTACAATGGCACTGAAAAAAGTGATTTATGACTCTTTCACACTTATATGATCTACATTCGAATGCTTGACAAGTGGTTCACATTTATGACCGTTGCAGTGTCTCAGAGTCATGTGATCCCCTTCTGCGACCTGACAAGCAAAGTCAATCGGGAAACCTGATTCACTTAACAACCGTTACTAATTTGACAACTGCAATGATTCACTTAACAAATGTGACGAGAAATGTCATGAGATGGGGAAAAACTCACTTAACAAATTCCTCACTTAGCAACGTAAATTTTGGGCTCAATTGTGGTCATAAGTTGAGGACTACCTGTATTTAGTAAAACTGTTATACAGTCTTTGAAGGCTGAAATGTTATTCTATCACTCATTTCTCTGTGCCATAAATCAACTACGGTATGTGAGGATATAATGGTTATAAAACAGTTTGCCTTTTATTTAAGCATAAAATAAATTGCCAATTTTTTTTTGTATAATTAAACTATAAACTGTGTAATACAATTTCATCCTGAAAAAAAATCCACTTTACTGTCACTTTCTGAAATTATAAACAAGTATGACAGCTACCGTATATTGTTGCATTAAACAAAGGATTGGATTGAATGGCCTAATGACCGTTCCCTCTAATATAGTTCAACAATTCAATTCAATGTCAAGGACAGTATGAAGGAGTCATATTGAGGATCAGAAAGTATCCCCAGTACTATTTGTTTCTTTTTAATAAAGAGATTCAGTCTTATAATTTTTATTGTTTAACTTCTGAATTCAAAGTTCCATTTGTTTTACACTCCTGCACATATTTTCCTGTTCAAAGTCCTGCTGGCCAGATTTGAATTCCAAAGGAAGTGATGTGCAATATAGAATTCTTTTATGCATTGGCTCTCAAGTATCACGGTTCCTAAACATTTTGTATTTTCTAGTAAGACTCGATCGATCCCAACAGTCCCTTGTGGGAACATAGGGACATGAGAGTTACTTTTGTAGTTTTGGAGATCCTCTTTTGAAGGATCATGATACTCTTCATTCTAGTTGTTTTCCACATGCTACTAAAATTGAAATGGCACATGGCACAATATATACGTATTTATATCATGGCATGAATGTAATGATGGAGGTATACTGACAGTATTAGTAATTTGCCTAATTAACACCTAACTCAGTGAGCTCTACTACAGGAAGTCCTTTACTTACGACTACAATCGAGCCACGAATCCTTGTTGCTAAGCAAAATATGTGTTAAGTGAATTTTGCCTCATTTTACGATTTTTTGTGCCACTGTTAAGTGAGTTGTTGCAGTTGTTAAGCTAGTTAACAAGGTTGTTAAGTGAATCTGGCTTCCCCATTGACTTCGTCAGGAAGTCGCAAAAGGGGATTACATGACCCCGGGAACATTGCAACCGTCACAAATATGAGTCTGGTGCCAATTGTCTGAATTTTGATGACGTGACCATGGAGGTTCGTAAGTGTGAAAAGTCATAACTCACGTTTTCCAGTGCCCTTGTAACTTACAACGGTCCCTAAATGAACTGCTGTTCAAGTTTAAAACATTTTATTAGATTATAAGATACAAAATACAAAGCTAAATAGGAAAGCAGTGGGGGGAAGAGAAGTGAGGAAAGGTTGGCAAAAAAGCTTTGACTTCCGACTCCCTCTGTTGCAGTAAAATAAGGCATTAACATCAAACCACAACTTTTTTTTGCTTTTTCGTAGTAATATAAACTAGCCATAAACGAACTGTTGTTAAATGGAAGGCTACCTGTACTATATTAGTTGATATAATTTGGCAACTGGAAAAAAGCGGCTTCTCCAAAACTGAGCAATACACTTCATCACACTAACCTATTCAGACGGCGAGCTAAACCTCACTGCAATCAATTATTATAAATTACAAAAACAACGATTGCATAACCCTTACTAACGCATAAGTAACTCCAAACACCGGGGGAGGGGAAGGAGGGAGCGGGTCCCCTCCACGCATATCTCTAGCGTGCAAGTGCCTGAACTGAGCCGTTAAACCCGATTCCCGGGAAAGAACCCGGAAGAGAAACGCCGAGCCTGGAAGTAATAACTTCCGGTCTTCGCGTCTTCCCTACTTCCGGGATTTTGCCGGCCATGCTTAGGTGGTTGCTATGGAAACGAAGAAGCGAAGAGATTCTTGGGTGGGGCGTTGACAACTTTGTGCGGCTGTCGTTTCTGCCCGCGGTGTTTTGCTAGCGGTGCTTGGGGGTGAGTTCGTGTGGGTTCTTTCCCCCCGCTGGTGTCCGTTGCCTTTAACCCTGCACGAAATCCCGGCAACTCCCTGGGCTGAGTACACGAGGCCGCGGTGTGCCTTGGCTCCCTTGCGCTCCTTTGAACTCTCACTTGAGTCAGGTCATTATTTCTCCACCCGCGACTGTCTGTAGAGATGCTCAAGTCACCCGGGTCATCGTTGTCTCTCAACGGTGCTACCACCCCCCACCAACCCCAAAAGCAACTGGACTGTCTTTTTCCTCAAGGGAAAAAAAACAAAAACAATCCAGTTGCCTTTTGAAAAAGCACCTTTGAGCCCACCCGTGACGGTTAAAGCTTTACGAAGGGGGAATTCTTTCCCGCTTCTTCTACTCCGAGATATTAAAAATAATAATAATAATAATTTAATTAATTAATTAATTAATTAATTTTATATGATTACAGACAAAGTATAAACATGATTGTGAATACATAAGATGTATAAGCTTGGTTATGAGTCCATGTGATGGTTATGAATACATGGGAGAGATTAGGACAGGGATGTTAGG
>JANHFT010006491.1:62749-74993 GCA_032467955.1 Pseudoxenodon macrops
CCATCAGCTTTCTAATAAATTCTTTGTTTCTCTCAATATAGTATAATACTCAAATTCCTTTTTTCAATTTCTTTGTTCTTCCTTATTCCAGTCTTTTAAGATTTCCCTTTCAGATGCAAAGGCAAACAGTCTTTAAATTCTTTTGTTTAACAATTTGTTGTTTTCCCTTTTAAGTCCAAGTGCCGATTAGCTGCCATTTTTCCTCTCCCAGGCACTTTCGTTTTCCACTTTGAAACTTTCCCCCTCCTTCTTAAAGAGCCGAACTCACCCAATTCCACACTTTGCTCAATTTCACCACTTCTGCAACTTCGCCTGTATCTTTTCCTCTAGACAAACAGTATTCCTTCTAATCTCCTTTCGAAGTGGCTGTCCTGACTTGGAGCAGGTTCCAGTCCCGCCTCCTCAGCTGCCAGGTTTAGAGGCTTCAGCCTGCCCTACAGGGAAATTGCCATTTCCCTGTTCATGCCGGCAGTTGCTGCCGTACTTCACTGTCCCTCCAGGACAGTTCAGGGTCGGCTAGGACCCCCGGTTGGGCTGAGGTTCGATGGCCTCCCAGGAGCTACTGAGAGGCACATCGTGTCGTCAGGCACAAGTCACGCCTTCTCCTCCTCTGCTTTCTCTATTGAGTCTAGCCTGTATCTTTTCTCTTCCCATGTCACCATAATCCCTTCCGGCATCAACCACCTAAAATTAATATTTCGTCTTGTTAGTTTAGATGTTATATATTGGTAGGACCTTCTTAGGTCTCTCACCCTTCTGGGAACTTGTTTTAAAACTACTAACTGCTTTCCTCTGAATTCTATTGGGTCATCTCTAGTTCTATGTAAGAATCTGATGTGCACTTCCCTGGGGAGGTTGTTTCTTCTCGCGTACTTCGTGTGTATCCTATAAGTTTCATCCATTTCATTTGCCATTTCTTCTTTCCCAGTCCCTAGAGCTCTCGCTAACAGGTCCGCCATCATTTCTGGAAGATCCTCACTTTTCTCTTCTCTTAACATTTTGGAAATGCAGGTAATGGTCAGCCTTCTCTGTTTCAAGAAAAATCACAGTTGTTTCCAATTCCTTGTTAGCTTGTACAAGTCTTTCATTTATTTCATCTGCCCTCTTCTCTTCCTTGCCCATTCTTTCTTCCATTTCTTGCCATTTCTGCTCATTCTTCAATATCTGCTGTTGGAAGCATTTGAATTTCACATCCATTGATTTCATTTTTTCTTTGAGTTCTCCTGTGTTACCTCTCCTATCTCTTTTTTCAGATCTTTGTGGTTTTTCAGCATTACTTCCTGCATAGACTGAAGCATTATTTGCAGATCCTTGAATGAGTTTGCTCTTTCTCGCTGCATCATCTCTTTTATTGTCTTTTGTCCTGCTAGACTCAGTTCAACTGATGTTGCTTGGGTAATCTGTTTTTGTCCTGTGCCTAATTTTGTTAAGTTAGGAATGCTTGTCATTTTCCGCAAAGTAGTAAACCAACCCTTACACTTACATACAATCCTTTTATTTCCCTCCAGCACTAGAAAACAGCTTATATTATGTGTTTCTAGATCTCCTTAGTGTTATACCAGTCAGTATAATATTCCTTTATAGTACTAGATCTTACAGTTATCACTCTGAATGGGGTAAAACCTGTGCTACTATGTATGGAGTTATTGTAGGCGACTTCTGCAAAAGGTAGTAACTCTACCCAGTTATCTTGCTGATAATTTACATAACACCGTAGGTATTGTTCTAGGACCGAATTAGCTCATTCACAAGCCCCATTCGTCTGTAGATGATGGGCAGAGCTTAACCCTTGGGCAGAGCATAACAGCTTTAGGAACTCCCTCCAGAAATGGGAGGTGAATTGGACCGGTCTGAAATTATTCATTCAGGAACACCGTGTAACCTATATACATGTTGAATAAACAATTTAGCCACCGTTTTTGATAACAGCATCTTGGCGCAAGGTACAAAATGTACTTGCTTGGAGAATAAGTCCATGATCACCCAAATGACTGTGTTACCCCCACTTTCAGGGAGCTCAACAATGAAGTCCATGGAAATTTCTTTCCAAGGCTACGTCTAGCTATGTTCTGAAGTAACCCTTGTAGCTTTCCAGGAGGTCTCTTTGCTGCTGCACACACTGGACAACTTGCAACATAAGCTTCTATATCTTTTTCCACCAATGGCCACCAGAACTGCCGTTTAACTAAGTGCAATGTTTTCACAAACCCAGCAGCTTTCGAATCATGTGCCTGTTGCAATACAACCTCCCTTAGGCTGAATGGGATGTATAGTTTAGCCCCCACCCATGCGAGGCTGTCCCAGACTGTACATTCATTTGAATGGGGCAAGAACCGATCATCGGTTTTTAGGCCATCCTTTAACTGCACCGCCAGGTCAGTGGAGAGGTCCAGTTCATCTTTCCCTTGGGCTCTGGTAACTACGGGGACCGCCAATTGTTTAGATAGGATCAACAGGTGGACTACTTCCAGCCAGGCACTGTCATATTGGGGCAACTTGGGTAGGGCATCAGCCATAAAATTCTTCCCCCCAGGGAAGTAGCATAGAGAAATTTTAAATTGATTAAAGTGTTGTGCCCAGTGCAGCTGCCTAGATGACAGTTTCCTTGGGGTTTTTAGGGCCTCTAAGTTCTTATGGTCTGTCCACACTTCAAATGGGTATTTTGCCCCTTCAAGAAAATGTCTCCAGGTTAACATGGCCCACCAAACTGCAAAAGCTTCCTTTTCCCATATTGCCCACTTCCTCTCAGTCTCAGTTAGTTTATGGGAGGTGTAAGCGCAAGGCTGTAGGGTTCCATTAGTATTCATTTGAAGTAGTACAGCCCCTACAGCTACATCACTGGCATCAGCTTGCACTATGAATGGGACATCCACATCAGGATGCTTCAGCTTTGGCCACAAATAGTCGTTTTAGCTTCTCAAAAGCGGCTTGGCACTCCATGGTCCATTCAAGAGGCCAACAGGCTTCAGCTTTGTTTCTGCTTTAGTCTTTAGGAGATTGGTAATGGGCAACGCAATTTTAGCAAAGAGGGAATGAACTGTCAATAAAAATTAGCAAAACCTAGGAAGCTTTGCAGCTGTTTGCAGGTGCGTGGGGCCACCCACTCCATGACCGCCCAGACTTTTTCTGGATCCATTTCAATGCTCTCATGGGATATACAGTAACCCAAATAATCAATCTTACTCTGGTGAAATTCGCATTTCGATAGTTCGGCGGCCCTGAGGTTTTTCAGAACTGACCGCACTAAGTTCATATGTTCCTCCCAGGTCTCAGTATAATGAGAATGTCATCTAAATATACCAGGACCCCCTTGTAGAGGTGCTCATGCAGCACCTCATTTATCAATTGCATGAACACTGTGGGTGTCCCTTGCAATCCAAATGGGAGCACCCTTTTCTGTTAAGATATCCTTGTATCTAACAATATTTTGCAAGTTTATGATATTTGGATGTATAAGTGCTTCCATTGTTGAAAGCCACATTAATATTTCCATATAATGTTTCTCTTTTACCTTTTCCCATACTGTTAATAAACTATTTCTTAAATGGTGTTTCTGGAAGTATGAATGTATTTTGTTCTTTCCGTACCATAGAAAAGTGTGCCAACCTAGTTGTAAATCATGCTCTTCCAGAGTCAATAACCTTACATTTCTTAATATAATACATTCTTTCGACCATGTTAGTGCTGCCGCTTGATAGTATGTTTCCCAGTTAGGAACTCCAAACTCACCTCTGGTTCTTACCTCTTGCAATAATTTCATTTTAATTCTTGCTCTTCTCCCTTGCCATTTGAATTTCCCTATTGTCTTATTTAGGTTTTCAAAAAAAATGTCTCTAATTTAATCAGTATCGTTTGGAATAGATATAACATTCTTGGAAGTATATTCATTTTGATTATTGCTATCCTACCCATTAATGACATTTGTAAATTTTTTCATTTCTCCAAGTCTATTTCTATTTGTGATTTCAATTTATTATAATTATCTTCTTTTATTGTTGCTGTTGCTACATCTTGCTGTTAAATAAATTCCCAGATATTTAATCTTTTTCACTATCTGGATGCCCATTTCCCCCTCTACTTTTCTTTTTTGTTTGTCTGTTAAGTTCTTCACTAACATTTTTGTTTTTTCTTTATTAATTTTCAATCTCGCCACTCCTACATATAATTCTATCTGTCTTAATACTTTTGGGGCTGTTTCTGCTGGATATTCCATAATAAAAACCAAATCATCTGTGAAAGCTTGTAATTTATATTCTTCTTTTCTGATTTTCATTCCTTTTATTTCTTTATCTTCTCTTATTTTTCTATTTTTCTATTCAAAATTTCCAATGTTAATATGAACCTTTTTAAATTCTATTTTTTTCTGTCAATTCACCATTAATCATCACTTTCGCCCATTGCTTACTATATACAGTTTTTCCCATATTCAAGAATTGCCCCCAAAAATTCATCACTTCTAGTTGCAATGTCATAAATTTCCAATTAATATTATCAAAGGCTTTTTGTGCATCTAAAAACAATAATCCAAGTTGTTTCTCCAGATGTGCTTCATAATATTCCAACGTGTTGTCTCTTATTTATCTTTTAGGCAGGAATCCATTTTGGTCAGAATGTACAAATTCATTCAATAGTCTTTTCAACCTTCCTGCCATAATTGTAGCAAAGATTTTATAATCCACATTTAATAGGGAAATTGGTCTGTAATTCTTTACATGTTGCAAGTCTGAGTCTTCTTTTGGTATAAGAGTTATATATGCTTCTGTCCATGAGTCTGGTATCTTTGCTTTGAAAAATAGGTCATTCAATGCTTCTAACATAACATTACCTAATGTATCTTGTAGGTTTTTTTTAAAGTTCTGCTGGTATTCCATCTGGCCCTGGTGTCTTCCCTTTTTTTTTATTCCTTCCAGTAGTTCCATCATTGATATTCTTTCCTCTAGGTTGAAGGGAAATATACAACATCAAAATAAAGAAAAGAAGAAGATAGTGGAAAGTTATTGTGGACAACTATATAAATAAGAAAATATAAAGGAGGAAAAAATAAGACACTATCTAGAAAAGGCGAACATACCAAAAATCCCTGAAAGTTATAAGAAAAACTTTTAAGGGGATGTCTTTGTAATGACTGTATAAAAGGAACTAACCTTGAAATGTACTACTTGCTTGATTTGGAATCTATTCCCAAGCATCAATTATCTAGTACAGAATAAAGATTTGCAAAGATATCTACACCTGTTGGAACTCAGTTGGCTGGATCACAGCAGGCTGAGAGCCCCAAGCATTCCCCAGGACATTTCACATCTATTTTCTAGGGGACAAGTTGGCAAAGATCTACCTGCCATTCTCCACTACCTCCATTATGTTCTTATTGCTTCTCTACTGATCTGCAGGCACTAATCATTTTAATTTTTAAAGACTGGATATAGGACTAAAGTTGTTTGTTTAATTTTGTTCATATTTTAAATGATGGAAAGGACAGGTACAGCTAGTTGATTCTCTTGGGCAGGGGTGAAACTCAAGGCACGTGGGCTGGATTCGGCCACTGGTATGCTTAGATCTGACCTATGGGGCTGCCCTGGAAACAGCGAAGGACCGGCCCGTGATGCCTCTTGCAGCGAAAATGGAGTTCGGGAGGGCCATGTGAAGCCCTCCCAAGCTCTGTTTTTGCTGGCAGAGGTTTGCAGGAGGCCATTGCAGCTGAAAATGGAGCTTCAGAGCCCCTTTTCACTGGCAGAGCACTTAGGCTATCACAGGAGCCCCGGATATGAGTGATGTTGAGCTGGCCACACCCACATGCCCCCCTCCCGAGTTCAAACACAACCCTGATGCGGCCTTCAATTAAATTGAGTTTGATACCCCTGTTCTTGGGCATCACTTTGGGGAGTTCATATCCCCTTATTTTAAGGGGAAGGAACTTTTTACATATCTGCTTAAAATAGTCTGCTACTTAATTATTTTACATCTTTTGTCTGTGTTTTACTAGAGTTTTCTAATTCTTGTAAATGCAAGTAACAGTAGAATTGTGTAAAACGAAGTTTCCAGAAAATGCTATCAAATTACAGATCCAATGAATTTACAGTTAAAATATCTCACACTCTGACTCAGCATAAGGTTCCAGTATATGAGAAGTCCAGATAGTTCAGTTTTCTTCCTTAGCAGCTATAATTCTTAACAAATAAACCAAAACAGATAGCTTTATTTGGATATTGCCACAAGAACAACAGAAAATCTTTGCCAATTTATTACAGTGTAAGATAAGAATGAAAGTGTTTTACTTTCTATCATATCCCCTGGTAAAATAAGTTGATCATGCACAATGAATGGCATTTTAAGAACAATTACTAAATGAAATATTATAATACCTTAAAAGTAATAGATGCAGGCGTTGCCAGAAGCTCTAGCCATCTAGCTCCAAGGTCTCTCACAGCTTTCTACAAAGATAGTGAAAACACACTGTGAAAGATAGGGTTCAATTGTAGAATTGGGTTTTGAGAGACTGTTATTGAGGGGGAGGCTGAGAGAACTGAGGAACATAAGACTGAAATGAAAAAAACCCTAGAAAAGGGGGAGCGGCAGAGGAGAGCTAATAATTTCAGATGCTCAGCGGAAGTGACACTGGGTTGGAGAAAGGAAGTGAGGGCTCTGAGCATGGTACCATAATGTTTTCTGAAGGAGTCTGTGTGTCTGGATTTTGATGAAGGAGCTATATATATATATGTATTGATTGCTGCGTACGCACACGCGGCATGACCCTGAGCAAACCGGCAGCAAAAATATCCAGAACCCACCCCTGATCCTGACTTAACTCATCTCAGAGCAGGCAGAGATTAAATGAAAAAAACCCGACTCTAATTAAAGGATAAGGAAGCATAGTATTGATTCAGATTTAATAAGTAAGTACCTAAAAATGCCTCATTGTAACAGGAGGATGTTCCTGAATGGAGGACTGAGGAGCGTATGCTAAGACTGTATATTTTCAGTAGGAACACCCAAGGTATGAAAATCAGCAGAAATATAGAAAGGTGCTAAGGTGGATGATCATTTTAGTGACAATGGCATCATGTCATATTGTACTGGATAAAGCAATAATAAACTAATCCTGTATTTTTCAAGGAAGCCGTGTGGATAGACAAGATGAAGTGATTGTCAATATATTGCCAGATAAAGGGCCCCTTGAGTCAGATGGCACTCAATGTACTACTAAGAAAGAGTTGAGACTCTTTGAGAGTGCCTATTGTGTTTTTGATACGGTTATATTTTTTCCAGACTATTAGTTGCTGATGTTATCAGAAGCTGCAAAGGCTACAATTGAAATATAGAGTGTAAGAAGCAAGTACTTAGGAAAACCTAACAGCGTGAAAGATGAAATAAGCTAAATACATATTAGTGTCCTATGCATCATCAAATTGAAAAGGATTTAAATTGGATACCATTAGGCAGAAAATCACAAAAATATTAAAACAAAAATCTTTCATGGGAAGGATATAGCAAAGACAATATGGTATGTAGGTACAAAATAGTCAGTGACAGTGTAATAGATGTTGCAAACAAAATTATTATTCAAGTTTATGTCACTATTATTGATGTATAAAAAGAAACAATTGAGAATTTTTATTTGAAGTTCAAGGAAAAATTGACAGAACATAAATGCAATATTTATTTATTTGTTTATTTATTTATTTATTTACTTACTTACTTATTTATTTATTTATTTATTTATTTATTTGTGTGTCAAGCATGTATAAGGTAACAGATAAGTATAAACATGACTATGAATACAGGAAATGGATACGAATAAAAGGGAACATTAGGACAGGGATGGTATGCACATTGGTGCGCATATGCACGCCCCTTACAGACATCTTAGGAATGGGGTGAGGTTGCCAGTAGACAGTCTAAGGTTAAAGTTATGGGGGTTTGGGGAAGAAACTACCGTGTCAGGTAGTGCATTCTAGGCATTGACCACTCTGTTGTTGAAGACGTATTTTCTGCAATCAAGTTTGCAAAGGTTTACTTTAAGTTTGTATCTATTGTGTGCTCGTGTATTGTTGTGGTTGAAGCTGAAGTAGTCATTGACAGGTAGCACGTTGTAGCAGATAATTTTATGTACTACGCTTAGGTCAGAAAGAAGGCGGCGTAGTTCTAAGTTAAAATGTGCTACTTTTGGTTGGTAACTGGATAGTCAAGAGTAGGAAATAGTGAGGAGGAGATCTAAATTAGACTGTATGCCATAGAAAAGGCATCAGTGTTATTGCCAGCAAATCCTTTCAACCTGGAACCATCTTTCAGTTAGCTTTGTAGGTACTTCTGAACGAATAAGAACCTCAGGGGGCAAGATGTTCCAAAGAGCTGGGACCATTGCTGAGAAGGTTTTTCTCCTGGATCCCATTGGCCAGAATTCCTTGACTGACGAGATACAGAGCATGCCATTTCTGGCAACACGGGTGGATTGGACCTGTCCCATAGCAATGGAGAATTTTTGGGTAGTTTTGGATTTGGCTTGATTTAGGATACACAGAGTTTACCAGATGGAACTATGGTTAAATCTGTTCATGTGTTGTGAAAGATTTGCAATCTAAAAATAATTTTTGGTATGGATAATATGTAAATTTACTTCAACTTTATTTAATTATTTAATTAATAAATTTTTATGCTGCCCATCTCCGCTATAAGATGATTCTGGGCAGCTGATTAGTTACTCAAATTCTTGGTGATTAATTTAGCTACAGTTCTTAACAATCATAAATAAAGACGTATAAAAACCGATTCTCCCTTTTTATTTATTTGTTTGCTTGTTTGTTTGTTTGTTTTGCCACTCATATCTCTGCAAGGCGATATCTGGGAGGCTTATAACATCAAAACAAAACCATAAATACATATATACATATATAAAACCACAATAAAATAGTAATAAAAATAGAAATGAAAACTAAAACTAAAAGATAGGGAGGAAAAAGCAGAACAAAGAATTTTTCAGGGGGAAAATATACTAAAGAATAACATACTGTTGTCAAAAAATTTAATTTGGATTTAAAGCCGTCTAGGCTCTTGTTTTGTGCATTCATATATTTATCTAAAGGAATAAAAAGCTATTATATCATTTGATTATTTAAAAATGCTGATAATTGGTTAAATGTGTTAAGAATAAAATATGTTAAAAAGGATAATAAGACTCTTCTAATTAAATTGGTAATATTTTTTAAAAAATTGTAAAGCATATATTAAGAAATTCTGAAATCTTGGGGGAGAAAATCTTATTAAATATAATGGAACTAAATGTATATCCAAGGAACATACTGTATTCATTTATTAGCACTGGTGTCAACTGTTTTTACGTGTGAGCATCAGCTTCATCCTGTGAAATACTTTTAACAATCTCAGAAATTGGAAATGGATGAATAACTATATACCCATATTACATAGCAATCTCTAATGTCTGGAGTGCCTACAATTTGGACTAGAGCCAGTTGGTTGTGCTCTGTAGTACAAAACTCCTTGCACTCTGTCATTTTGATTTACCCTGCAATAAGGAACTAGTTATGCTCCAGATATTACAACATGCTTTGCACATGTGTAAAAGATTTAATTTACAAGTACGTTAACAATTCTGTGCAAATAGATGCTCAAAATGAAACCCCCTCTTTTTCTTCATTTAGCAAGATGAAGAAATTCCCTGATCCTCTTGTTAAGGATAGATAGGCCTAACTATGATAAAAAAAGGATTTCCTTGAACAGAAGGGCATCATGGGATCTAAGGCAGGAATTAATGAGACTAATTATTATTTTTTTAGGCAAAGGATAATACTATATATTTTATTTCTTTCAGAATAAAAGAATTAGTTACAGAACTTGAAAATAAGGAAACTGCAATAGAGAATTTAAACAAACAGTTGAGAAGCTTTCACAAAGAAAAGGAAGATATAAGGAGACAATCACAATTGGTCCAGTAAGAATTCTCACATGAGGCTGGCTGGGGGGGAATTTATTTTGTAGTAAAATTGTCTGTCTGTCTGTCTGTCATTTACTTGAAAAATCTGTTTTCTTAGTAGGTTTTAAAGCTGTATTAAAAATTATAGTAGTATATACAAGGAAATAATGTGTAAATTCAGGTTTATTGACCAAACCAATAGCTTGATGTTTTAAGAATGTGTAGGCAACATCCTGATTTAGCAATAGTTCTAATGGCTCATACCATAAGCATATCCTAGGAATTTCCTGCACTGAATCTCATAGATCATTTTGATTTTAAAATCATAACCATTTTTTCTTTCTTTTTTGGCAGGAAAACATTGCAACGACATAAATTTATCCTAAAGAAAGCCTTTAATCTTATTCCCTTTATCAGGGGAGAGCTAAAGAAGTTTAAAGAAGAAATATCTGGTTTTCTCAAAGAACGGATTTCACTAAAAGGAGAGATATTTTTACAACTAAAAACCATTAATAAAATAGGACTGGCAGGTAGATTATCAAAGCAAAACTTTTCCTAGCTCCACTTTCAGACTGGTTATAGAGTTCACATGTATTTTATTATCAAGACAGTGGTACATTGAATTGACACTTTGTTCTCATTGAGATTTGTGGTTATGGTACTGTAGTGTAGGGATTAGAAGAATATTTTCAGATCACATTTTGATGCAATTTATCCACATCAGTGTATGATTCAGGACAGTTTCATTTTTCCTGAATTTTGGGCTACAGTTTTTCATTTAAGATGCACAGAAATATGTTTTTTATGTAAAGCGCCACAAAACACAAATAATAATGAAATATCGCAAAAAATGGATAATCTTAGAGAAAATTAATGGAAAAACATATATGTTAGGAAAATTGTTTTAGGATCAACCTGAAAAATAATGTGCCAAATATTTTTCTGTGGGTTTTTAATGCAAATTAATGTAGAGATAAAGGGATAAAATTTAAGTTCTGAAAAATGAGAAACTAGTATAGAATATTTCTGTAAATCAAAATCTATATCAAAATAATGTTTACAAAATTATTCATAGAAAATTAGAAGTTGGGCCAAAAATGCACTTCTGGATATTGATTTTCCTATATGAGTGGAGTATTTTGCTTGGATAAGCCTGAATTTAAAATCCCTCTTACATGTTGAAAATCATGGCATCTTGAGAATAGTTTAGCAAATCAGTGAAGCAAAGCCTCAGAGAGTATGTAACTTCCTGAGCTTCATAAAGTTTCCAGAATCCAAGTCCAGGAGTCAACTGCTCAATACTACTTGCTAAAAAGTCATTGAATGTTTGTCCACTGATTTGTTTCTGTGTATTATGATGTAACATGACTTAAATAATATCCAACATAGAATGTTTTCTGTCACAGAAGCCTTTTGCCAGCCTTCCCCTAAAGTCAGAAAGAGGAAGGGTCATGGCATCTTATGATTCCAAAGATATCTAGTGAGTTAATGTTTTAATTGGAAAAAAAAAGATTGTCTTTCCAATAGGCCAAAAAAGGACATCTTGGCAACATATTGCTGCTGTCCTCTTTGTTTCTATAATTCACTTGAAGGGATTTCAAGATCCTGGGCAAGAAGCAATTCAAAGCAGGGAAAGAGTAGTAGAAAATAGGAAAGTATAGGAATGTGTTTAGATTTTTCTGACGTTTGAGAAGCTAATATAGAAAAACTGAATAGCATTTGGGCTAACATGGTATAAATTTATCCCTGTTTTCTCCTTACTTGCTGCACATTAAGGAATTTAAAATTGTGTTCCTCTCTACATAGAGCACTGTTTTGAACACAAAGTTCAGACAAATTATTATCCACTCTTGTCTCAATTAATATAAATAAAAGCAAAAAAATGGGACTAGAACTCACGGGTCCCTGCTTACTAATCTGGCACTGCAATTACTACAGAAAACTGGCTTTCAAATATATAATTTATATAATTTACTAAAAAGTATTAGTGAAAAAAAAGATGATAAAACCAATCAATCTGAATAGAAGGCAGTGACAAATCATATTACTGTCAAGAAAACAATATGGAGTCATTTTACTCAACAAGAGTCAAGTTTGACTTGAGGGAAAGTTAATTTTATAGTATTTTTCAAAAAAATGGATATTCATATGTGAATGTTAACTTGCAATTTTTTTCAGGACATTAACATACACTTTAGCATAAAGTGAATACTATTAGGAGATATGTTTGATCATTACTTACCGTGTTTCCCCGAAAATAAGACAGGGTCTTATTTTCTTTTGGACCCCCAAATATGGCTGTGGTCTTATTATCGG
>JANHFT010006491.1:75093-86112 GCA_032467955.1 Pseudoxenodon macrops
CCGCGTGTAGACCCTGGGAGAGGAGGGGCCGGGGGGGTAGGGTGAGCCAGTCCTTGGAACAACCGGTTCGGTGAACCAGACTAAAATTAACATCCAGTTCACCTGAACGGGTCCGAACCCGTTCTGATCATTGATAAGTCTTGTTAAAGGCCTGCTACTGTGGCCGTGATAAAGCATTGCAGCCATACTTCCTCTGAAGTTTAGCAAGTGGATTCAAATGATAGAACTTTTCCGTGGAAATGTCAGGGTAGTAAAATGCGGTGTCTGAAGTTTGTCTTCTTCATAGAAACAGAAAAGTGATGTCAGAAAAAGAGCTAGTAGTCCATCAAGTCTGCCCTTGGAAATATTTTTCTTTTTAATGAATTAATTAATTTTAACTTTTATTTTGTCAGATGATGGAGAAGTGTTTGCAATATGAATTTGTTTTATGAAACATATTGCTATTTTTATAATAATTTTATTAAAGTTTACAATTAGAAATATAAAAAATAATACACAAAAAAAGAATGAGATAAAAGAAGAAAAACCTGTCTTTCCAGCTGACTTTGCTTTTTCACTTCTAATTGCACTTTTAAAATATTCATTGTTTAAATAAATATTATCATTATCATTCATTGCCTTTTACTGACTGCCTTGAGGTGGAATGATGGACATTTCATTTCAAGGCTGTTGAGTTATGTGAAATACAAAGAGGAAATATCAGAATTTTCTGCTTTAATGAACCACTCAGATTTTTTTATTGCAAAGCACAGGTCTGGAAACAATTAAATTAAATTAAAATTTAAAGTTAAAACATTTGAAAGTATATGTCTCCAGTGTGTTTTTGAATACTCTCAAGAAAATCAGTTCAACAGAAAACACATGCCAAGGACAGCTGTAGATAAGATACAATTGCAAGTTCCTGTCAGTTTCAGCATGTGACTGGAATAAAACATATCGCAGAGAAGATATTTGGCATTCCTGTTTTAAAACTCCCTTTTTACAATCCTGTAATCTGCTAGCATTTCAAAAAGTAAACCCATCATTTCAATTGTCAATTTTAGAATTTTTATTCCAAAATACATTATATGTTGTAGCCTTCTTGCTACTTGATTGGAATATGAGACATTTTACTTACTTAGTTTTTCTAACGTTTGGTTGGAATCCCTTGAACTTGGAACTGATTGTTCCATATCCTGATCTAAGTAGTTTATAAAAACTCTGAAGGGACTGTGCCCATTTTGATACTCTACTTGAGATTTCACTCCATCTTGTTGAACGCAAAACACTTTATGTCTACAACATTCCCATAATGTATTAAGAAACTACCAGACATGTCCTTGGCAAATACTTCTAGTATTCATTGTTTTCAAACTATTTGCACATTGTTTCATTACATATTTTAGGTATGCCTGTTTGACTAATTGTTACCTGACTTCCTGGGCCCTCCTTTTTCTGATTTGATTATATCTGTTTTCTTCCATTTATCTGCAGCATCTCTATAATAGTTAAGAGAGCAGCATTAATGTAATACATTGTCCTGTTTAGTCTAGTCCATCCTACTCAGGCCAGCAAAGGGGGCCTACCACAGATCCCATCGGTCAAAGAACTCCGACTATCGGAATCCAAAAGAAGAGCCTTTTCTGCCATAGCACCCACCCTTTGGAACAACCTGCCCGCCAGGGTAAGATCTGCCCCCCAACCTCCTATCCTAAGAGCCTAAGAACCTGGCTCTGTAAGTTGGTTGCAGATCCAATGGGGGAGTTCAACTCTGGAGATGGCTGTTAGATCGATAGCAGGCTCCACCCCCCCATCCCCTGCTCTCTGCTCCCCACTCATCCATCTTTTTTTATTAATCATATTTATGTATTTTCTTTGTTTTCTTTTTCTTGGTTATTTTGTTGTTCTATTTTACTTTCTCTTTGTTTAAACTTCTTTTTAATTTTTTCTTTTCTTTTTATGGTTGTGACCTGCCTGGAATTAAAATGCCAAATCCAGTCTGAACCTCTGGCTGACTGTGCGATGAACCATAATAATATAGATGCATACTTATAGTTTTTCTCAGCCTGCCTCTCCCTAGTTATGTAGATACAGTTCTAAGATCCTGAGAATTATGGGTATTGGAATTCCAATACATGTGGAGATCGTCACTTTGGGCAAAGTTAGAATTTGTGGAAGCTGTCAGTATAAGCAAACTTATAAGCACTTGTTGGATTTGCAATACTACAGGCTTTAGATGATTGAAATTCTATTACTGTGCAATTTGAAGAAATGTCATCGATGTATTTTTATTGCACAATTTAAAACACTTAATTTTCTTATGTTTGACAAAATCTGATGACACATTAATTCTTCCACTTGGATTATCTATTATGTCATATTGAACAATTATTGAAATGAGCATGGAAATCTTTTTTATATAACTGCTCTTTACATTTTGAAAGCAATTTCTTCATAAATATGGTTTACTGAGAAGGTCAGCTTTTTGATGTAAAAAGAGTTCTTTTAAAATTACTTTTACATTTGATGTGATTGTGTGGAATTCGTAATATCTCTCCCATGCCTGTAGCAAAAGGGTCACTGTGACCAGCTATGGTATAGATGTTGACAGTACATTTTTGACATAATCTAAAGTTGTGCTTTTTGTCATTGTCAGATCTTTCAGGTATGTACTGTATAAAGAATGCTGGAAGAGATTAAATTAATGTAATGTAATACTCTGTATAGACATAAAAATCATTTTAACATATGAAAAATGTAAGGCATGGTTCTTCCCTTGGGTATGGGTCAAGATGGGAGGTGAACATAGCATATATATTTTTTGTATTTTATAGAGAAGGTACTGTTATTGCACCAATGGTTTGCTAGAGTTTTAGTCTTGTGGTTTTATTAGTATGTATTGTTGACCACCTAGGTTTATTTTATATAATAAAGGTGTGCTGCATAAATTTATGAAGCAAATCAATAAAATAAATAACATTTAGCAAATGTTAGGATCTTGCTGGGCCAGCCTGCACTCAGAAGCTTAAATAAGCCAGGCTTCAATACTTTTTGGATAGAAACTACTACCGGTAGAGAATGTCAGGACTGTGGACTAGACTGAGAAGTAAAAAAAAAAAAACATCCTGGCAGAAGGTATTAAAAAATCAATTTCTGACTGTTGCTCAGAATTATACGGATATATGTCATGAAGAACCAGGAGTTATCCTTGATTTGGAGAAGACAGATGCATAGATTAGACACTGAACAGGAAGGAGGAGGAAGAAGAGGAGGAGACAGGGATGAAGGGGAAGAAATAATAATATGGGGGGGGGGGTAGAGAAATGTAGAGCAAAGAATATTATAATAAGAGAGGTATAGCCCTTTCTTCTCTTATAACTGCTCCAAATTTCTATATTCTGTAAAAATACAGATTTCACAGTTGCTTATTGAAATTAAAATTGTTAGTCTGAAAGCCATAAGAGATTATTGCAGTTTGTAGATATCCACAAGAATAAGGTGATCCTTCCTTAGAGATAATTGGTTTAGATGACAACAGCAAGCACTGCCCGAAAAAGCATTTTTGTTTTGATTTCAGTCAACATGTAAGAATATAATACTAGAATATCTCTGATAGAGTAGATATTAGACCATCTAGTCCAGTATTTTGGATTATTCAGTGACCAATCAAGCAGATTTGGAGAATTTCCATATTTTCTTCCTTGAAACAGAATTGCTTAGTGATATTTCACCAATTGACAAGTAACACTGAAGATTGATTTTTCTAGCCTCTAGAAATTCTGAATTACATGAACTATAGGGGGGTCTGGCTAATCTAATTTGGGATGATGATGTTTCAGTTCTGAATTAGATTATTTAAAAAAAATACACCACTGTATTTTGATTTTAAATCTGCATTTTGGCAAGAGCTGGAAGTTTCTTATTATTGCTTTTGGCTCTCGGGCAGTGATATTTCTAGAGAACTGGTTCATGACATAACCATGAATAGAAGGATGGTAACCTTTTTCTGTTGCTTCTAAATATTTATTTATCATATTTATATGGCCACTGATTTCATGCAATGTGACTCTGTGTGGCACACAAAACAATCATAAAAACATTTTTAAAAACATTCAAAAGTAGAAAGAATTCATATTGTTGTAAAAGGCTGAGAGAAGACATCAGGTTTTAAACAACAGAGCCATCTTATCAAGTTACTTGTGTTTCCCAACCCATTGGCACAAGTGATCTTGAAGGGATTTTCTTCAGAGGGTCAGCTGACTGGACACCAGGGTGGAGATCAAAGAGTTGGAACATGAAACCTGTAAGATACTGGGCCCATAAACTGCCATTTAAGGTGTGTGACCTCTGATTAAAGTTAATCAATATTAAACTTTAGTGATAGACTACTCTAAAGTCCTCTAAGTTGATGCCCATTACCAAATCTGCTGTCAGTGAATTCCATAATTCAGCTATGATTTCTGTATCTGCATGGTTTCTGCATTTGGAGAAGCATCATTTATCCTTCCCAGTTATTTTGGTTTGTCATTTTCTGCACAGTAATTTTCTTTGTCTTTCTACTACTATTGCTGATGTAGTTATTATAATTTTTTTTCTTATAAAATCTGTTCTGTATATTAAAATCCATTCAAAAGTAAAATATTTTCCCACTCAAGAACGAAGTATTTAAGCCTATATAAAATGTTTGCTAACAAATCTGCTTAATTTCTGGACTATTCAGCTCTCAAGTGTTTTCATCCTCTCTGTAAATGTCCCACAACTGTGCCTTGACATTTTGGATGGTTTTGTATTTTTTATTTTTCCTTGCAGCATATTTTTTATATTTCCTTGCAATAAATATTTTTTTCATTTAAGCTCAATTTCTGGTGATTTCATGGACATATATCCATGTAGAATTTTTGGCATCACTGCAGAAGTAATTTGCCATCCAGACGTCTTTTTCTTAAAACTCCTACATTTGATTCACACCCAAGGATGTCTTTAACAGTCTTCCATTCCAATGCTTTTTAGGTCTGACATTGCTTAGCCTTTCTGAGATCCACCAAGAACAACTAGGAGCTGCCACTTGCTGAGTCACAATTAGTTGGATAGATTTCAAAAATGGGAAATAGCAAGTTCTGGAGATGTGCAGTCTGAGGCTTACAGAAGAATCTATAATTGGTTACAGAATAACAGAGTTGGAAGGACACTGGAGGTCTTCTAGCCCAACTCCCTGCACAGGCAGGAAACCCTATACCATTTCAGACAAATGGTTGTCTAATCTATTCTTAAAAATTTCTAGTGTTGGAGCACCCACAACTTCTAGAAGCAAGTTGTTCTACTAATTGTTCTAAGTGTCAGGAATTTTTTCTTTAGTTCTAGGTTACTTCTCTCCTTGATTAGTTTCCATCCATTGCTTCATCTTCTTTGTAACAGCCCCTTAGATATTGGAACACTGCTATCAGGTCACCCATTATATGCACAGCAGGGAACTGGAAGTAAGACCATTATGTGCTGATATTTTTTCTGGATTTGTTTTCTATATAATTTACAGTAAATACTTGCACAAGCCCTCTAATTGTCAAATGTTTCTGTAAAACCATTTGTAAAACCAGTGATAATCACTTTATATTTTATGTAACTCATTTTCTTCTGATATCATTACCTAATGGTATCAAAAATACTTGTAAATTCTAGAAAATTGCATCAATATAAAAATTTGGTCTGGACACACCTGTTCCACAAATTACAATAAACTGTTCCTTATTTGTTAAAACTCTTGATAAAATTAATCCAGAATGTTCTGGAGAATTGGGAGACCATCTGGTGCATTATTTTGAGAAGACATGGAGACGGAAAATAAAAGCCATGTCATACAACTGAATATCTGCTTCTATCTCCTATAAGAATTTTAGGATGTATTTTAGGTTATTTTTATTATATTGTACATTCGCAATAAATGTTATGTTGCTTCTTATAATATTTTATAACTACAACATTAACACAAATACAGGAACTAATTTTTCTAGTAATAACTCACATTATAAAATATTACATGCTATAATATATTTTAACAGACTTGAACCCTTGAGGCAGAAGGCACAGTTAAATTAATGAAAATGATAGACAATAATTTGTTGTTGCAGATTTAACAGATGAAATACAGGCAACTGAACTCAAGTTCCAGAAAGCTGCCGATGAAATTATATATTTTAAAGAATTAGTCATGTAAGACACTTCATTTCATTCATACACAATACCATTCTTTTTTGCTTAACAGCTTGTAATTACGTATTTAAGTGAATGATACAGTAATTGAAAAGTCAGAGTGTATCTTGTGATTTATTATATTCTGGTTTTTTGTTTGAAAAGTATCACATGTGTAAGTATTCCCACATACACATACCGATACCAAATCAAGCCAAGACCCAGCCTGATTCCTTTAGTGGCCAACTGGATAGTTCCAGATAGTCCATTTACAGGACTTAAAGGCTTAAGACCTGTTTATCATTGTTCCCCAATAAATGCCCATAGTTTTCAGATAAGCAATAAAGACAAGATCGCTGTAATGCATTGGTGGAGGAAACAGTATGACAATGTTATTGATTAGTCCAATCCATTTTTTTCTATCAAAGTGGGAAAAATGTAGAGGATTGTGAAAATTATAGTATGATCAGATTGGGTTAAAAGAAGCCTTTAAATATATAGGTAATCCTCGCTTAACAATGGTAATTGGGAGTAAAAGCATGATGTAATATGATGGTGCCAACTTATGATGGCAGTGGCAATTCCATCTGCCTTTGTTATACAAATCCCCACAAGGTCAGACTGTCCCATGCTCGTATCATCGTCATTTGTGACCTCCGCCTGTCTTCTCCGTTGATTTTGCTTGTCAGAAGTGAAGGTTGCAGATGGTGATCATGTGACAGAAAGATGCTGTGACTATCCTAACTGCAAGCTAGTTGCTAGCACCTGAATCAGGTTCACGTGACTCCCGGGATGCTGCGAGGGTTGCAATTACAAGGAATGGGTTGTAAGTCCCTTTGTCCAGTGCTGTCATAACTTTGAACGGTCACTGGATGAATGGTCGCTAAACAAGAACTATCTGCAGAATGTCCTTAGGACATTTCATTAAATTTTTTGTATAGATAATATATATCTATGTCGATCCACCTGGACCGGAATCCATTTCCATCTACTACTAAATTGCATACAGGTAGTCCTTCACTTACAGCCATTTCTTTAGCCACCATTCAAAGTTACAATGACACAGAAAAAAGTGACTTATGACCTCATACTTACAATGGCTGCAGCATCCCCATAGTCACATGATCAGAATGCGGGCAACTGGCATGTATTTATGACGATTGCAGCATCTTGGGGTCACATCACCATTTGTGACCTTTCCAGCCAGTTTCTGATAAGCAAAGTCAATGGAGGGGCAGGGGAGCCAGATTTGCTTTACAACTATATGAATCACAGCATGGCAAAAAAGTTCATGAAATTAAGCATGCCCTACTTAACTGCTTTGTTTAGCAATGGAAACTCTAGTTCCAATTGTGGTTGTAAGTCAAGGACCTGTATCTAGAAGCACTGGCTTCTCTGGCTTACTGGAGAATATCAGACTGATGCCTGTTGAATGAGAATACGAGTCCAACTGGCAACTGGAGCAGTTCTCCAAGAGTTCTGTGGGGAAAAAGAGACAAGAACCTACAAATAGAATCAGATAACAAAAAGAGCCAATAGGGCTCCCTTTATCCCAGTCTTTAAATCCACCCCCCCCCCCAATCTTAGAGAATTTTCTAATTATGCTGGTACCTTTATCTGTAGTCTTGATGGACTGTTTTATTATAGCATGAATAACCTATTACAGGGTACTATTTATGTTAACTTTCTTGTTTGAAGTGTTCTAAAATATCTACTGAGGTTTTCCCTATCACATGTTTTTTTTTTCTCCAGTAAAAAGGAGAAGAATTTATTAGAGAGCTTCTTTTCAAAAACCACTATGCCTATAACTTTTAAGCTTTTCTAGTTTAATACTTATCCCTATTTTAGCTTTTATATACTTCTGCACAGTTCAAACAAAAGTGAAAGCAAGCAGTTGAGATCTTTGTCTTAGTGCTATTTGGAGGTTACTATTGTCTAAACTCAGATATTTGCATAGTAGGATTTTGGTTTGAGAACCACCTAGTTGTACATTGGTGATGCATAGATATACTGCTTGCTTGCACACATCATGAGTTTTCTCATGCCGAAAGTGTATATTAAAACAATATTTAGCTTTGTGTTGTTTTGCTGAGGTTTAGAACAAGCATTAAAAAGTTAAGCCATTTTATTACTAAAGTTCTCTTTATTTTTTAAAAGAAAGAAAGTTCATAATTCAAAGTTCTGTATTCTAGAAAGAAATCAAAAGAATGTGAAGACCATCAGAGGGAATTTCAAAAGTTGTCATCTGAAATTGGAATAGCTAAATCTCGGTATGAGTCATAATGGTTAAAAATATATGAAATGCAGGGGGTGTTTATAACTTCTACTTAAATAATCGTGTTCAGTTTCATACCACTTTTCATAATTGTTTTACATTTTTTGATGTTTATTTATTTCTTACATTTTTACTCTGCTTTTGCACATACTAAAAATGCTAAACATAGAAGATTGTCTAATTTTGTTAAATTAGGTTCATAGTCACTGTTTCCTAACCTGTTTTTATACTTTCTTTACTAATTTTCAATTTATTCAGTTTATTTCTGTTATAGAAAGCTCTATCTTCTCTTTGTACATTTATTAAACTTTTAAAAGTTTTTTTTAATTACATGGATTTATATTTTTATAAACATATATTTCTAGGTCTCATTCTGTTACATTTCCTGTATTTCATTTGCATTCTTATTTAATGAAGATAAGTTCTTCCCATAAACTTCAGTTCCATTTACTGTTAAGGGCTATGTAAAATGAGAGAGAGAGAGAGAGTGTGTGTATGTGTGCCTGAATATTTCAGTTATTATATTTCTTTCGTTTTACATTTAGGTTTACTCATATGGTGACAGAAAAAGAACAATCTTTACTTGCCTGCCAACAAAAGTATCAACATTTATGGGAAGAAACAATTGAGAAAGAAAAGAGAGAAGATCATTTTAAAAAACGAATAAAGATTGTGGAAAGTGAACTGGAAACAATCAACAAGCTTCTGAAACAGCGAGAGGAAGAAATAGTCATGCTTAAGCAAGAAAGGTAATTAGAAATGTCTTGTTGTACCCAGAGATACAGGTGCAGATGGTTTTCCTAGGTTTTCTTTCCACATGCAGGACTCCTCACTCAGAATAAATAGTTACATAGGTTGTTAATGTGCAATAAAAGAATGTACAATCTCAAGCATGCTTACTCATCAGTGATCCCATTGAACTCCAAGGTCTGCACTGTATATACTTAACCCATAACCAGCCAAGAGTTATAACAAATTGAGATTAATAAAGCTTCAGTACCATTCAGGTCAATGGGACAGCTTAACAATTTTTAAAAATTCTATTTATTTTTATTGTGATGACTGAATGATTCATGTTCTCCGGTATGGCATACCTAGCTATTGTTATGGACATTGCAGTAATGAAAATGTCCAAAGCATTTAATACATGTTATTTTTATTGACATTTCAACTTCTACCCAAGTAGCTTGACAGAAGACTGTATAGTAGATGCTGTCACTGCCTTTTACTCAGCAATGTTCAAGAGGGAGGGTTCAAATTGTCCCAGGCAGATGACCGAGCAACCAGAGAAGAACCAATACTGGGTTTCCCACAATTTCACTTGCTGTTTAGCTGTGGCTATTTACTTACTTCTTTACCTACCTTACTAATTTGGATCCCCATACTGTTGAAAGGAGTTCACATGGAATTTCATATGAATTCAAGGGTAATATGAGATTTAAGCTTGGGGCGTGATGGCGCAGTGGTTAAAGATGCTGACCTTGTCAGGTGGAAAGGTGACAGCCGGGGTTGAGCACTGGGTGAGTTCCCATTACTTGTCCCAGCTCCTGCCCACCTAGCAGTTTGGAAGCAGGGAAATGTGAGTAGATAAATAGGTATCATTTTGGTGGGAAGGTAACAGTGTTCCATAAACCTCAGTGTATAAACATGTTGGCTACATGACCACCAAAATGTCTTCGGACAATGCTGGCTCTCTTGGCTAAGAAATTGAGATGAGCACCACCCCCTAGAGAGAGATTTTGTAAGATTTAAATGGTAGTTCTTTTTTCATGCTATATACAATCATCACATTATATGAATTCTCAGGTACATTATGCCTCTGAAAGTAATGCATACCTATCTATTTTTTTGGGGGGGGGGAATAGTAAATCATTATTTTATGATAAAAATAATTTTCTGTTTATTTTTCTAAATATGCTTTCCTATGGGAGATCTTTGCTGATTTTTTCTGGTAAGTGGTATCATTAAGCAGGCTTGCAAACAAATATCAAACATAATTTGCTAAGATTAGTTGTATCACCTATGCAACAGGTTCAGCTTCTTAAGATTGCAACCTAATGCAATAATATTGGTGCATTGGGGTTGTGGTTAATTCAGTTATGTTATGTAACATTCCAGTCCTAAGGTGTATATGTTTCTATTTCATTATATTGCTTATCAAATGTCATTATCCACAATTTTAATAAGCATTGGTGAGGTTTGCCTTGCTCTCCAATATTCTTTAATCCAAGAACATAAATAGGTTCTTAAGAATCTATAATTATTGCTACTTATCAATAGATGGGATCCAATAATATAATTGTCCTCTTTCATAAGTGTAAATAGAATTGCAATGTGTACTAATTGGTGATTGGGCAGGATATATGATATGTACAATCAGATAACTCTCCCATATCTACTATTTTCTAAAAGCAAAAGCATAGGCAAAAGTCAAATGGCTGTGCTTATCTTATCCCCTGTGTTCTTTTCTCATTCTAAACTGAACCCACATATATGTTGTTTACCTTTGGGGTAAATGTGTTCTGATTTTTGAAGCAGGAAATATAGATTAGGGATGCACGGAAACAGTTTGTTCTTCT
>JANHFT010006492.1:14528-28307 GCA_032467955.1 Pseudoxenodon macrops
AGCTCTGGGCAATCAAGGGGGGTGGATGGGAGGAAGAGACGGAAGAACCAATGGCTGGCAAGATCAGCAAAGCCAACGCCTGTTCTGGCCTGCTAAGGATTCTGACGGCAGTCCCTGTGGCACAGAGGGCTTGGCATCTACCCCGTGGATAGATCTGGGTCACTCTCTCTCTCAGCCCACCACCTTGGATACTTTCATAGAAAAAGAGGAGGCAAATAAATTACCTCCATTCCTTTAAGGTAAATTTTAAACTTAAAATCCTGGTGCAGAATTTTTTAAATATTCAAATGGTTGAAAGACATTTTAAAATAGGATAACAAACAACAAATCAGGAAAAGGCAAACAAACAGATGATAAAGAGGTGCTCACATCGAATTGCAAAGGCGCCTGCTTCTTTGTGGGAAGGGGGCGAATTGTGTTCCACTTCTTGCGCTCGTTTGACATCACTAGCATGACGCGGCGATCCCTGGTCCACCTGTAAAGGAAAGGCCCCCTCCGCTACATCACCGCCTCAAGATGGCTGCCCCAGAAACAAAATGGAACTCCCACAAATGGAAGCGTCTCGGCTTGTGGCTCTGAACAAAACTGAAGAGAATTCTCCTGCCAGCAGCACTTGAAGAAGTTGCTGAAGTAGAGAAGCTTTGATCTAGGCTGCTGAAGAGCTTTGCACCTTTTATAGCTCCGCCGTGGCTCTGAGGCCCTCTGGAGCTGAAGTCTTTACTCAGGGCCAGCAAAGCAGCTTTCGGGACCAGACAGCAGAAGGAAAGACCCACAGTTTGGTCTGGCAGCCGTGGTGTCAGCCAAGTCAGACAACACAGAGACAGACCGGCAACTTGATCTACAGTCTATATCGTTGCTAAGGGTCAGCCTGCAAACACAGCAGGCCATAGATTCCCTCGGATGGTGCAAAAGTGACGCTATGTAAATAAGAAACCACATAACTCAGGCAAGCCCTCTTCCTGCCCCCCTCCTGCACCTTTGAAAGGCAGAAAAGACTTACGGGTGCCTGGCTTTTGCACTGCAGTATTTTCTGTTTTTGTCTGGCTCACTAACTTGGCCGTTTCTCCAGCACTGAGCACAGACAAACTTCATTTTCAAATTCAGGGAGCCATGCTTCACCTGGTTGCTGAGAACCTTGAGAAATACAAAAGAACATAATTTTAGATTGGTCAGAATGATTCTTTCTGCCATTAACCCCCCACAAAGAAGGGACAAAGCCACAAGGGCCACTTTCCCCAATACCTGAGCCTTAAACTCTGGTGCAGAACCTTTTCCCTCCCCAACCGAATGCAACGGCAGGAGCAGCCCAGTGGATGGCAATCATGGAGAGAGCTCTGTGGCAGCATGTAAAGTTTTTATGGGGCTTGTTAGTTTTTGGCATTTCTTTTTAAGTATTTCTGAGGGAAGAGATGGCTATAACATCTACAGGAATTGAACCTAAGTCCTTCAGCAAGTAAAGGCATTTTCAGGAGAGGGATTTTTTGGTGGTGGTGGCTTGTTGCTTTTTTTTGCAAGACAGTTGATCTCTTTGGGAGGCAGTCTGAGAGACATACCTGTGCTCCATGTGTAGCAGAGTCCAGATTCTGCCAATACTTTTTTGACTCTTGAACAATAGCCTCATGAGTAATACCTGCAAGGAGGAAGACGACTTTACGAACAGTTCAATATTGTGATGCAGTGTTTCAAAACAGCTTCGAAGGGGAAGATCTTGCCCAGGGATATGAGCAATGTAATGGTAGGCATCTGCACTGATTTTCCCCTTCTGCAGGGGATCACTTTCAGATAAGACAAGCAGAAGATCACAGGTGATTTTACACACAAATTATTTTCTGTTTTCATAGTACTGCACAAAGTAGTATTGCCTAAGAACACCAAAAGCAGAAGCAAAGATTCGGTTCTTAAAAGATTTTGGCTTAAAAAGCAGCCACATTTAGAAGAGTTGTGTTTTACAGCATGTGGATGGCTGGGTGAGAAACGGGCTGCCTAATTCCCGGAGGGCTGAGGGAGCTTTTTAAAAGCACAGTCTCACCTGTCTTATTCTGCATCATCCACACTTGGAGCTCGACAAGACTGTGAGCATAGAAACACTCATCATCCCGTGAACAGCCATAGCGAGCTTCATGCCTGCACAGGTCTAGCTGACCTTGAGGGTGAAAGGGTCGGATCTTAGAATACTTCACGGTCGTTTCTCGCAAAATGTGGACAAGGCACCTAGGTTACGTTGGGATGGTGGTGGTTAGAGAAAGGTCCAGTGTAAGTAAAGGAAGTCTTTGGAAATCGTACAAGCCATTTTAATTAGCAACAGCTCTCTCTAGTCACGTAACACACTTGCACTCTCTTCTCTTACTGCAGCCATCCTCTCCTGCACACTCACATTCTCAACGGGGAAAGGGGCACAATGGGGTCCCTGGAGAAGGAGCAGGCGTGCACACCAAAAACAAAGCTGCACATCTAATCATTTGAACTGCAAGGCAGAAAAGGGACATACTTGTTCTCCTCAAAGTCGTGCATAGCAGGATGAGAGCAGGAAGAGGAGTTATCCTTATTCCTCTTGCTGATTATTCTGGGTTTATGCTCAAAACATTTCTGGAATGCAAAAGCAAGGTGCTTCAGCAAAACAGGCAATCCACTCTTGGCCAATTCTGCTTGCAAGGGCCAACCCAATGGCAGTCAAGACCAAAAGTCTGGGGAGAAGGAATAACTTTGGCGAGGAAATAACAGGCCCGGAGAGAGGAGCAACCTGGCTCTGCAGCCCAAGAGACACTAAAACGGAAACGGCAGCTACAAGACGAGCCTCTTTGGCCTTTTGCGCTGCTGCTGCTGCTGTTGGGGGAGGGGAGGGAGGGGGACAGTCTAGCTTTGCTTTTCTTAGGCTTGTTTGAGTCGCTACCTTCTGTTGGCTTGGTAAACCAGAAGAAAAACCACCAGACTTTATGAGGGGCAGATTGCTGGCAGCCATGCCTTTCGTTCCCAGAAGCCCAAACAATGTGGGGCCCACCTTGTTGACGTGGCTAAAAGGCTAATGACAAAACGACAACCAGGAAGAGGAGACATTGGCAGCCTCAGCCAGGACCATCGGCCCACCCTTAATGAGACCGTTCCCCAAAGCGATAGGGGGCTCTACGGTGAAGTCCTCTCGTGCGGCCTAAGAAGAAAAGCACCTCGCACAGAAACATGAAGAGTCCGTGATGCTCCTGAAGAAGCCGGGAGACTGTCAAGCTGATCTCTCCACTGCCTTCAAAGAGGGCTTCGCGGCTGAAGGCTCCTTTCCGCTCCAGGGTCCACACGTCAATCTCCTCTTGACAATAGGCAAAAGTGCAGTGGCCAGAATATCTGCATTCCTCTCCCGCGGCCACATCTGCAATACCACCAGACAGCAAGTGAGGCAGAGAGGAGGCTGGTCCTAGTTCAGTCTCCCCTGTGGGAAACGGGGAAACCAGGCGCCTCCCAGGGAACCAAGTCTCAATAAGGAAATGCTGCTCCCCGCCCCAAACCCCCTGGGGAACGGGGCTCCCAGAAAGGGCACCCTTACCTTTACATATATAATATGGTCCCACGTACTGGGTCTTTGTTGGTCTTGGCCTTATTTTTTTCCAGGATTTATCTTCAGAGTTCTTTATTTTACCAATTAAGATGTCCTTCTTACATATGTGCTCTAAGTTCAAATGGTAAGTGTACTCCAGTGATTTGGGATCTAAGGGAAACGGGAGAGAGGTTACAAAGCTTGTCCCACTTTTTCCCAGCCCACTTGATTCTCTCTCGCTGCTGAGTGCTGGAATGGGGGAATTTGGAAGCTAATGTTAGCAGGGTCTGACGGGAGGAAACTGAGCCGAGCACAACGGGGTCCTCAAGACGTGTGTGGCCTCCATCAAAGGAGGCTGTTCTCTTGGGGTATCTTTACATTTTACGTTTACATTCTTGCTCTTGAAGTGCTCTGAAACTAACACATGGAAAAGGATGGCAGGGTAATCTCTACAAGTTATATATACTGAAAAACAAACGAAGGGGGAAAAACAGATCATGTAACTGAGTTATAAAACCTAAAGAGGCGGGTTTCATGCGTAGAAAGCAAACGCCATACACACAGCTGCATACGCTGACCAAAGCGTCCTCTTACCCAGTCAGCCTGTGTTTTAGGGATGCTTTTAGGAACCAAAAGAAAGAGCAGTTAAGAGCTCAAGCTAAAGAAGAAAAGCCAGAGGGGCAGAAACGGTGACAGGCCTTCTGTTCTCAGAAAGAGTCTGAAATGCGGGAAGTTGCCTTCACCTCCCACATCAAAGCCCAGGTCGTCCCAGAGCCCCCCAGCTCCTCACCCTTCTTGACGAAACACGCCTGGCAGGCCTGCCTGAGCTCATGGGTGCCTTCCAGGGGGTTTCTCGCCACTAAAGAGGATGCTGCCGTTGGCACAGGCACGTTGGCAGGTGCGCTGCTGAACACGCCAGAATAGTCACTGCGAGCTGGACTTGCAATTCCCATGTAGGTCTCAGACCCAAACAAACTTGTGGGGCCGTTCATCTGTTGGAGGAGAGCGATGCATTGTTGCTGGAAAACAGCCTCACTGCAGTTGTGGAATCCATTTTCACACCCTGCCCTCTTTTCCAGGAACCCAGGGAATTCTTTGGGGTTCTTTTCCTCTGCTCCTTCTTATCATTACCACCATCTTGCAAGCTGGTGGCTGACCTCAAGGCCATCCTGGGGCCTGACAAGAGACCTGAATCCAGGCCTCAAATGGTCCTAGCTTCTTTTAAAATGTATTGAGATTACAATTCCAATTTAAAAAAGGACATGACCCATCTAAACTCATCTAAAAGTTGCACGAAACAATATTAGAACCGCAGAGTGTTTATGAAAGATACTTACAAGCCTAAGAGGGGAATTGCTGCTTAATGCTGAGTTGACATCTCTAGAAAGAGAATTGGGTATATCTATTGGAATTAAGAACACCACACATTAGTTTGGTACATATGCGTTATGCACGCAAAGCAAAGGCCTCACTCGGGAGGGGATTTGTTTCTGTGAGACTCTAAGCACCACCTTTGATTTCAAGTTTAAAAGTCAGCACTTTTTGCCCTCTGAGATTGATGTCCCAATGGGCCGCTGCCTTCCTGGGGCCTGTGTCTCAAGAGAGGGCTGCAGCCTTGACAGAAGCTTGAGACTGATCTTACCTCTTTTAGAGTCGCCGATTGAGAAACTATTTAAAGAGGAACAAAAGTTGTCCAGGGCAGAAACCAGAGGCTGGGAATACATTTCGGAAAGAGAGGCGGCAGGAACAAAACGAGCCCCGACTGACAACGTCCCAAGCAGAGGGGCAGAGAATGGGATGCTGGGAGCAATGGTGGCGGTTGGCATGGCTCCTCGGACGACGGCACTTGGCTAAGCAAGGAAGAGAAAAGGGCTGCAGCCTTCAACACCAACTAATTCTTGCCATGTCCCTGACAAACGTTCACTCCCTCCTGAGATTGATTCTGCTTCATGAAAAGCCCGCCGGACAGATGACGACTCAGGGGCTGTGCAGAAACTCCAGCTCTAGCCTCCCCCCTCCCAAAGGGAAGAGCAGCACCGAAGGCCCTGGAGAGCTCGTGAGAAGCCCTGGAGGAGAAGGCAGCCCCTCCCCCGCATTCCATGAAGCGGGAGGACTGACCATTCCACCTTCGCCAGGATCGGACACCGAATCAAGCAACTCGTCCAGCTCATCTCCAATGATGTCGTCCCCGTCCTCACAGTCCAAGCAGCTGTCCGGGATAGAGAAGGGCCCTCCGTTGGCCAGCGAAGGGGCAGGGAGAGCTGTCTTCTCTGCCGGCAGAGCCATGCAGGGCACGGCTGCTAAGGGAGGCAGGTCACTTGGCAATTCAGGAGCAAAACTGGAAGGGGAAGAGGAAGTGGAGGAGGAAGAAAGAATCTTTTCCGTCCAACTGGAAAAATCTGAAAGAGATATTGGTTGGGGAAGAGAGCTCTTAGCAGAGATTTTCAAAGGACCAGAGCTTGAAGGCTGCCACATCCTTTCTCAGTCCCCCACTGGATGCTTTCCCCAGAAGAGAGGAAAGGCTTGTGCAACAGATCAGAAGAGCCACAGAAGTGTGACTGTCCAAAACTTAAGCAAACGTTATCCCTTACATTTGTAAAGAATAAACAAACAAGCAACAGGCTTTGAACTGCAAGAAGGCCGCTGAAGACTTTTCCTTCAGCTGTTCAATTCTTGGATACCATTCATCCCCAACTCCCTCTTGCCCACTTAGAAGTCAATGAAACCTAACTGAGACTTTGGGAGGGGAGAAATATATCTCCATCCCACCGAAATTCAAAGCAGTAAGAACACACAGAGCCACCTCAAGCTGACCCACAAAAAGTGATGCTGTTGTTTACTCTTACAAAAACTTCCTCCCATTAAGCCCAGGAGGCCTCACCTGATTCAATGTCTTCTACAGAAGAATTTGAGCTCTGAAAGCAAACAAAACATCTATCATACAGAAGTATAAGCAGCAAAAGACCTAGGCCAGCTATTTTATAAGATGTGTCAGACCTGGCTAAGTAAAAGACAAGGTGCTCCTGCAATTTTGACACCAGATATCCTTTCAATTAACCACTGAAAGTTGCTGAGAGTCAGGTGGCATATACATTCAATAAACTGTAAATCTCTTTTGGCAAAGTGGCCACTGAAGCATGACCCTAGTGCTGTTTACACAGGAAGCTTGAAATCAGCAAGCCTCTTTTCAAAAGCAAATCTTACTTCTATTTTCAGTGACAAAAGGAGAATCTCAGGTAAAAATCCTAGTACACAAACCATTCAAACTCAACAGCTAGTTATTCTAACTACTTAAATCAAACAAACCTCTAGCAGACAGAGGTTCCAACTGAAATATTTAAAAATTAAGAAAGCCATGTATCTTTTAACCATGCCACATTTTTACTTCACTAATAGGATCTAAAGGGAAAGCAGAACAAAATCTTACCTTTGCTGCTTCTCCAGAAACAGAGTTGGGGGAAGGCTGCAAGTAAGCATATCTTTGTAAGTAACAAACTCATCAGGCAAAACTTCAGAACAGAAGTACATCACGATTTTCACTTACTTTGGCCCTAACGTAGGCTTTCCTTATTTTCAATCCAAGCTTCTGAGCAAGTTCTTGAGTTAATTTTATCACACTTTCATCCTAGAAATTAAAATAAAAATAGGACCCAATGCAAATTAGCAACAAATGTTTTGTCAGAAATGTCACACAACTGCATCAGGTACATCAATGCCACCTGCATCTGATCTGGGTTTTATAGGGAGCAACCCTGAGTTGGGACAGTGTACCAAGAGGCTTCTGGAGGCCTCTGGAGTGGGGTGCCAGTAAATCTAAATGGATAATTCTTGCAGGGGGTCCAGGCAAGGGAATTATGTACATTTATGCATCCATGAGGTTCATTTATCACCTGAGTCAGCTATGATTCTAGGCCACATGCAACATTCCAATAAAATAATACAACAACATATAGCAATTGCACATTTATTCACTCCTTCCCAGCAGCTTTTTATTTTAGAGGAATTTCCCTCTCTCCGTTGTTCTGAACCCACATGCAAGTAAACCCTATTAATGCCCCCCCCTCCACACACGCACACACACTAGCTGATGTGACATGCGCACCTGGGGCACTGCGAGAGAGCATTTTGCCACAGCATCGTAAGCCTCTTTATATCTTCCCAGTTCTTTTAAAGCTTTGGATTTCCGGTAAAGGGCTCTGAAATTATTTTCATTCAACTTTAAAACTATCCCACATTCTTCTAGAACTCTATCATTCGACCCCTGTAAGAATTAAGGACAGAAGAGCGTCAAGTATTTTGTGATTCGAATCTCAGGCTGCAAGCATATTCCAAGACAACGCATGCCGCACACGCAAACACAAAATGTACATCAGGGAGATCAGGCCAGGTCTTTTAAAGCTCTTAGGAGCTCAGAATGCTCATTGCCAAGACTGCTATTATTACTGTCATTTTAAGATGAACCGGTTGTAGTTTGCTACATTTGTGTTAAGAATCATACAATGGTTGTTTTTACTACTATACTGTTAATTGCCCGGGCTGATAAAATGCTGATTCCATCACACCCATCAGGGTTACAGAATGGAAACTTAGTTCTTGATAAGCCATGAGCTTTTTTAGGAAGCACCTACCTTCTTGGAGTAACAGGCTATACGGTTAACATGCAGTTTCTCTAATATTTCATCAGAAATGTGGATTCCCTCAGAATTGGCATAATCGGCTATGTTCAAAGCCTCAGAATAATGGTTCAGTGACCCTTCCCAATCACCTTCTCGGTATGCATCATTTCCTTCATTAAACAGGTTTTTAACAAGTTCTCGTATGAAGATCTGAAACATAAATCCTAGGTTAAGTCACGCAGGCAGTTCCGCAGCGCAACAAGGGGCGCTTTGCTATCGTCAACAACTTGTTCTGGAGGGGCTCCAGGCAGAGGTGCAAATAGCGCATCTCAGAGCAAAGCTTTAGATCAGTTCGGAGCAAGGTTCCATCTAACAAAATGCGGAAGTCCTGAAACCTATTGTCCTTCTGCTACCTCCACACAACCGGTACTAACAACCAGGCACTAATTAGGCAAGGCTGACGTGGTCAAGAAGGCAAGAGAAATCATCACATCCTACAACAGCCAAGATTCTAGAAGTTTCTACCCACTGCTGAGACCACAATGCCTCAAGTAAAGAAGTTCAGAAAAGAATATCAGTTACCTCATATTGTTCTTGAGACCCAGGGTATGGTAGAGTAGACCTAG
Source organism: Pseudoxenodon macrops (assembly GCA_032467955.1). Taxonomy (NCBI): domain Eukaryota; kingdom Metazoa; phylum Chordata; class Lepidosauria; order Squamata; family Pseudoxenodontidae; genus Pseudoxenodon; species Pseudoxenodon macrops. The sequence goes on from JANHFT010006492.1 coordinate 23,294, forward strand.
AAATCACAAAGATAAATATCAGATCACATTCAAGCATCTCACACACCCAAGGCAGTTGCCATTGAAATCTCGATCTTGGCTTGTACCCGTGCTACACACTTGCCACAAGAATGAATTTTGCAATCCAGGTTATCTCCAGTGAGAAAATATGATTGGAGCATAATATTGCTAACAGGGCAGAATATGCAATTCCATGTATAGCATACATTCCAAAATAAAGATGCAATCCAATGCAGATTAAAGAGTTCTACGCAACACAAGATATAAGAGACAGTGCACCAAGAATTTGTTTGCCTGTGTTTTATTTTGTAACAACAAAGCTAGATGATCTTTAATATAAATTTAGCACAAGATATGTCAGAAGAAAATATGTTGTATCATGTTTTAAGCAGAGACTCAAGAGTTCTCAGACAGAGAAGTCTAGTTGCTCTTACTGTATAAACTGCAGCCCTTTCTTAATGTCCTGTAGCCTGATGCTCCTGTCCACTGAAACACTGGACATATTATCACGAGCAGCAGCCTCCTCTTCAGTACGCAGCTTCTGAAACAAAAGTAACAGCTGGCTTGCAAAACAATTTGTGAGAAGTTAAGGAAATACTCAGTTCCAACATCAGCCTAAATTATTCAACATCAACTCTTATAAAATCCATGTTTATACAGTAAGTTTGTTTTTTGTAATTATATTGATAAACAATGTTTAGAGTTGTTTCCACCTGAAGTGATCCATACATTAATTAGCTTTGTTAATTAGACCAAGAAAATAAATTAGTCAATAAGTACTGCCTCTGTTCTATCATATCCCCCTGAAACTGGGATCTATATAAATAAATATAATAACTTTCAAAACCTCATTTTTCATTAAAAAACAACAACCCCAACATATTTCTAATTCCAAGTGGTGGTGGTGGTGGTGGAGCTGCAATGCACCTTTGCTAGCAGTTCTCTTCCCAATACTTGGGACTACAATCCCCCAAGATAATATCCACCCAGCAAGGTTGTTGCAACGTAGTTAAACCAATCCAATGGACAGCAATAAAGATTTATCTGCAAAAATAGAATTTAGTTCACAAAAATATGATGCACATTAAGATATTATAACATTTTTCACTGTTTTAGCTGGAAACCAATCATTCTAAATATTGCAACATAAACCTAAACTATTACAGCAAAAGTAAATGCAAATAAATACAGCCAAATTTTAAAGAAATTTCTCAAGATAAGTCCCACCATCTAGGGGAGCAAAACAAACTACTTCAAATAATGCAGGCCTTTTTATTTGAGTTTACTGAAGCTAACAATTTCAAATATTTCCAAAACATTTCAGACAACTGATCTACCTCAACATATTTTAAGAAAATCTATTCTAAAATAGGATTAAGAGAGTCACCATTAATCATGAGTCCCTTCCAACATGCAATCCAATCCATTTTAACAGAGAACAGCAACACCAAAAACGTAAAGGAAAACCAAACCAAAGAACAAGACTACAGATAGTCCTCGACTTATAACGGTTCATTTAGTGACTGTTCAAAGTTACAACAGCACTGAAAAAAGTGACACGATTTTCTCACACTTATGACTGTCACAGCATCTCCCTGATCAAAATTCAGACGTTTGTCAAGCGGCTCACATTTATGACGGTTGCAGAGTTGTGTGGTCGTGTGATCCCCTTTTGCGACCTTCTGATAAGCAAAATCAATGGGGAAGACAAATTCATGTAAAACAACTATGTTACTAGCTTAACAACTGCAGTGATTCACTTAACAAATCTGGCAGGAAAGGTCACAAAATAGGGCAGAATTCATTTTAACAACTGTCTCCCTTAGCAACAGAAATTTTGGGCTCAATTGTGGTCATAAGTCGAGGACTACCTGCATCTTCCTACCGACCTGTCAAAATGACCCAAACCCTCTGAAAGGCGTCAATCATCATTTGAAGTCTGAATCACCGCAAAGATTTTATCCCATTTAGAAGCGGCTGCCCTGCCAAGGAGCTGCAGGGAGCAGCAGAACAGGAGCCCGTTTCCCCTTCCAGCCCATTCGCGGGAAACGCTCCCTGTTCAAACACGAAGGCCACCCTGGCAGCGGCAGCGGCGGCAGGAATGAAACTCGGGCTCTATAATGAAAGTGTTACGTGGGAATCGCTCCCAGGTCGGGCTGGGGTGGCCAGGGCGGCCCTCCACGGCAACAGGCGGCCGGACGCTCCCTGCCCTCGCCCGGAAGGGCCCCCCGTGGCCCGGCAGGAGGGGCAGAGGCGTCGTCAGACCGGAGAAGCCGCGGGGCCGCCTCCCCTTCCGCCAGTCGGCCCTCCGGGTCTCGCCCGCGCGGCTCTGCTGCCCGTGTCGGCGCGGGGGAAGCGGCCGTTCCCCTCCGGGGGAGCGCGGGGTCCTCGCCCGCCGCGGGAGGAGCTGGGCGGCCCCGCGTGAGCTCACCTGTGTGGTCGCGTCTGCTGTGCCTGCGGCCTCTCCGGCTCCCTCAGGCCGGGGCCGAGTCGCGGAGTCTGCGGCGGCTGTGGAGGAGCTTCGCGCCGAGCCAGGCCCTCTGCCTCTCTCCCCCTTCCGCTGCTTCCGCCTCGCCGGCGGCCCCTTCCGGCCAGGACCTCTTGCCACGCGAGCTACGGCGCCCCCTCTTGGCCGGAGGCCGCCTGGAGGCGCCGCAACGCGAAACGGCGGTCGAAGCGGGCAGCAGCTTCGGGGGCGGGGCCGCGGACGACTCGAGCAAAGAGCCGGGCCGAGATTGCTCTCCCTCTCGCTCCCATTGGTCGGGACGAAAAGCTGCTCCCTGCCCATTGGTTACTTTGCATGGGTGGGCATCGATACTTTCGATCCTAAGGTCCCGCACCGTCCGAGCCCCTTTAAAGGGCAGCCGGGTGTCCCTCAACTCAGCAAGGAGGGCGGCTAAAGAGGGGACCGAAATGGCTCCCCCGCCGCCCTATAGGCAGAGCCGTTTGCAATCCGGACGCTAACAAGAGCGGGAGGCGTGGAACCCGCTGCCCAATCCGCAATCTTGCCCCTCCACGAGGGGGTGGAGATGTGCGCCTGCGCGCGGCTTTACGCGAACGATGTGTAGCCCCCCCCCGTGGGCGGTGCTAAGTGGAGGCGTGGTTCGGGGTCGCGACGTCACAGAGGGGCTCCCTGTGACGCAATGCGCCTTCGGGGGAAGCCCGCTAGCTGGCCCGGGGTCTCGGCTGGGAGCCAGATTCTGCACCGGCTGCTGGGAGGTTCGGCGCCTGTTCTGACGACCCCCAGGGGAAGACGCGTGTCTCTGCCAAAGCCCATAAACAGAGCCGGAAAATGCCCGGCCGGCGCGACTTGGAGTGGCTTACTGTGCCGCTGCTGCCCTTGTGGTCGGGGGTCTTGCTGGGCCTGGCGCCCGCCGTCTCCCCGCTGGACAACGGGCTGCTGAGGACGCCCCCGATGGGCTGGGAGCCCTGGCTGCGCTTCAAGTGCAACACGGACTGCGGGAAGGACCCCGAGAACTGCATCAGGTGTGGGAAGGCGAGGGGCGGCCGGGACTGGCCGGAGGGCTTGGGCTCCCCTCGCAACCCGCTGGCGCTGGGCAGCTGCTCCCCGAAGACCAATTTGCCGCCTTCCCTTTGCCCACAGCGAGCACCTGATCAAGGCCATGGCAGACCGGCTGGCTGCAGACGGGTGGAAGGCGCTGGGCTACGAGTACCTCACCCTGGACGACTGCTGGGCAGCTGGCAAGCGGGACGCCCTGGGGAGGCTCCAGGGAGACCCCCAGAGGTTCCCCAGCGGGATGAAGGCCCTGGCTGACTATGTGAGTGCGGGGGAGGGCCTGCCCTGAAATGGCCCTAGGGCCAAAAGCCTGCAGCCCTCTCCTTCCGGTTAGCTACTTGAAGGGCCACGTATGGAACATGAAGCACCTGTGCGTGTTTTATCATTCACTAGTGATCAAAGGACTCTGCACACCAATGGAAAAGCTCGACCTCTTTAATCCAAGGCAGGAGGCGGCCATGCTGTGTTACACCCACTTGAAAAGGGAGCGTGGCCAGGCCTTAAGGGCCAGGCCTCACTTTCATCCAGGGAGGGTCTCGCAATGCAAGCCACCTGGCTCACCTCCGGCTGCCAGCTGGGCCCCTCAGACCCTCATCCCAGATGACTGCACTGGGCATCCTCAGCCCCTCTTTCCTCCTCCTCCTTCAGGTTCATTCCAAAGGCTTGAAATTCGGCATCTACAGCGACTTAGGCAACGCCACCTGTGCGGGTTATCCGGGCACAACCCTGGATACTGTGGAGACGGATGCAAACACCTTTGCAGAGTGGGGGGTCGACATGCTAAAGCTGGATGGCTGCTTCTCCGACTCCTCCCTCAAGGCTATAGGTGGGGGTGGGGCAGAAGAGCGGTTGGGGGAGCACGCAGGGCAGAGGGGCAGGGTCTGTGGGGCAGGTGGGAGAGAGCAAACCAGGTCATTCTAGATGCTGCCAATCCTTCCTGCCTGCCCAACGGCCAGGAAGGTGCAGAGTTTGCATGAGGCTGCTCATTATGGCAACATCACAATTTGCTGGGGATGTGTGTGTGTGTGTGTGTGTGTGTGTGTGTGTCTTTGCTTCCGCTGAAAGCCAGAAGACGAGGCTTCATCTTTGAGGGAGGGGCAGTTGAGTTGGGGTTCTCAAAGTCCTTTGCCTTCATTCATGCCAGCTTGTCCTTTCCAAGACGGCCCCCTCCCATGCAAGCGGTGGAAGCCGATGGCTTCTGGGGACCCCCGGAGGGGGGGGGCTGAAGTAACTGAGGCAGCCTCTGCCTGGGCAGCTGACAAAGTCTCTCCTTGCCACCTCTGGGCGTTTTTCAGGCTACCCCAAAATGAGCAGAGCACTGAACCAAACTGGGCGGCACATCGCCTTGTCTTGCAGTTGGCCAGCTTACGAAGGGGGTCTTCCTCCAAAGGTAATCCCAGACCCCGACTCGCGCCTTTTCCAGCAAAGGGGCCCTTTACGGGCATGGCTTCTTTCAAGGCCGCCTTCTGAGTCTAGGATGCGGTTTGTTAAGGATGG
>JANHFT010006493.1:1353-15654 GCA_032467955.1 Pseudoxenodon macrops
GGAGGGAAAGAGAGAGAGAGAGAGAGATTTCAAAAGGCTTTTGTAGTTCCCGGTATTTTTTAACAACCGGCTCTCTGCCCTAATGACCAGCTGAGTAGGCATTTCTAGAGAGGTCATGTGACTAGTGGAAGTGAGTGACGTCAAGTTGGCCATGCCCACCCAGGTTTTGTGGCTCCTGGTGTTTTCTTTCCCGTGGGAAATGGGTCCAAATGGCTCTTTGATTGTTTAAGATTGCAGACTCCTGGACTAGATCTATATTCAGAAGGGAAGGTGGGCTTTGGTTTGCTAGTCATTTAACAAGGTCCCACAAAGATCAGAAATGGACAAAGAGTTGTGTAAAAAAGGAGAACTGCTCTGCATCTGTTCAACTTCAAAGTGCATTATTACAATCCGTACATGTAGATATTCTTTTCCCCAATTCATTTTTTATTTATTTCAGAAATCTAATTTAGGAATGGAGAAAATACTTTATTATTGAAATATTGGAAGTTAAAAAACCCTTGCTGACCAATTGTAAATCACTCAAGCAGTAATCACTAATGATTTAAGATGTAAAGAGAATTTAGATTAGAAAAAAAACAAAACCATTGTGTGCCATCAAGTCTTTTTTGACTCTTAGTAATCACATAGATTTTCTTCAGGATGATCTCCCCATAACCTGGTCTTTCATGTTTACTAATGATACACTCATCACCGTATAAACTGAGGTTATCTACCTTGTTGCTATTTGTCCTTTTCTTGTTCCTTCACCTGTCCAAGCATTAAACTAAAGGTGATATAATTTGAGGATGTAAGTTTTTGGAAAAATTATGATCTAAGGAAGGGGGATCAAACTCGTGTCGTCACAGCATCACATGACATATTGGGACTTCCCCCCCTCCCTTGCTAACTGAGCATGGGCATGGCCAGCGTGTGATGCATCCGGCACGCAGGCAGAAAGTTTGACAGCCTTTGTCTATGGTATACATAGACAGAGTCAGCCCATGGTCTGGATGGTTTCCACACTAGGTTGCAATGCTTAAATTATGGTGACGTGCTTCCAGAACATGTTAGTATGTTTCTTGGTTATGTGACTGGTTTAGCTGACTGCCGCATAAAGAAAACCTTGCGGTTTAAAATGGTGCCTTTTTGCTTAAATAGCTGATTGCAAACAGATGAAAGAGTTAGGCAGCTATAGTAACTTTACAGGTGGGTAGAAGAGAAGGAGAGGGTGACTCACGGTGGCTTTGCTTATAAATAGCCTGCTGAGTAGAAAAAGCAGGTAAAAACTTTGCTCATAGGCATATCTTAAGAAAGGGAATCGGGTGAGAAAGGACACAATATGGTCTGTTTACTTATTGTAGATGAAACTTAGTAGAATGGTAGGCTACAAGGATAGGCAGAAGCCAGGAGAAAATGTTAAAACCCCAGCAGAGGTGTTCTATTCGGTTCTATAGAGTAGGTAGTAACTCCACGATGATGTTATGGAGCCACTTTTGTTGCTGGCGCCATGGGCGCTGCCATCTTGGATTTTGCTTCTGTACATGCACAGAAGCTAGTTTTTGACTGCCATGTGTGTGCTCATGTGTGCGCTTTGCGCGCTTGCTTGAGGCATGACCCTGAGCAAACCAGCAATAAGAAGATTCAGAACCCACTTCTAAATCCCAGGATTGCCACATGTCCCCTTAAATATAGCGGTACCACTGATAGTAAAAAGTAATAAGGACAGAACTAAATGCAAAGTAAGCTTGACTTCACTGTTTCCAAGATCAACTCAGCAAGTACAAAAAGTTGCACTTCAGTGCATAATACTGAGAACACAAAGTAATTTTCTTAATTCAATTTCAATCCAATTCACCTTGATGCAATATGAATTGCCACAAGAATAAGACCATGCTAATAATAATAACATTTTGGCATATATAATATGTAGAAAAAGCAAAATGAAATGATCACTTTGTATTCTGTCCTTTGTCCAAGAGCTGGGTACATTGACATGGAAATATTCCATTTTGTCTTCAAAATAAACTAAGGCCAGGAATGAACAGGGTGTTCCCTGCCTTGAAGTTAACCTGTGCTTCCTGTAAGAACAACTAAAATGGGCAAGTTTCAAAATCAAAATCTCCAAAATATATCAGAGGCTGCAATCTTTTGTTGTCTACTTTAGGCAGAAGGCTTGATATAGGGAATATGACTGTCAATCAGACAGCTTGATGACAGAGAAGGACTTATAATAGAAGTATAGAACAGAATAGAACAGACGATCCCAACATTACTACTGTATAAAATAACCTTTCTTTGTTGGGAAGATTGCATGTACTTGGCTACACATAGCAATAGCACTTACACTTACAGTATATACAACTTCATAGTATTTTTCAGCCCTCTCTAAGCAGTTTACAGAGTCAGCATATTGTCCCTAACAATCTCGGTCCTCATTTTACTGAAGACCCACAAGGATGAAAGGCTGAGTCAACCTTGAGTCAGTGAGAATCGAACTGCTGATAGTCAGCAGAATTAGCCTGCAATACTGCATTCTAATCACAGTGTCACCACAGTTCTTAAATAACATAAGGCCACAGACATTCTTGCCTCTCTCTCCAAAGCAATAAGCTTTTGTGATAGCCATCAGTTTAGATGGGTTTTAAAAAAACCTCCCTTCTGTTCCTATTTATGGACTTTTCATAAGTGTCTAGCATGTCACTAAAATATGAAACTACACGAGATGACTCTTGATTCAGCAGGTCTCTTCTTAATAAAAGTAAGTACTTTTTATTAAGTACTCCATGCTTCTCAAAGAGCTACGAAAATAGATGGAAGAGGAAGAATGAGAGATAAGGAGGCTGAAGATTCCATTCACTAGAAAATGCACCAGATTTTCTTTGGATTGTGTCCAGTTTATGTAGATACGTATTGGCAAATATATACCAAAGTATTTGGCACCAAAAGAGCCATCTGTGGAGTTGGCTCATTCACTGCTGGCAAATATTGCACAAACATGGGCCAAAGAATTGAGGCAAGAGTGGAAAACAAGTCTTTAGAATCTAAAATCTGTAAACAAGGAAAGCTTGCAAGATTACTGATGACTGAATTACTTGTTTCAAATCTGCTGAGACATTGCAAATTGCATGCAAAGATCTGTGTGAAATGTAGAAAGAAATGATAAGCATATGTAAGCATGAGATGGTCATTTTCTATTTTGCAAAATATAATACATAAATATGTATTGTTTTATGGGAATTAAATGTAATACTTACCGTATATTTCGTAGTAATACTCTACAAGAATAGTGCACTCTCCAACCCACAGAAATTAGAGACAAGTGTAATCAGACTTTATTTTATTGCAAGCCAAGACTTCTCAGTCAGAATATATGATAGAAAGTATAGCCATAGCAATTATTTTTCTTTTTTTTAACCTTATAATTCATGGTTTCACACAACCTCATGAATAGCGTGCATTTGGATGGTCATGCAAAATACAGGTAATCATTTCTTATGTTCAGGAATCAATTCATTCATTCATTATCAGAATTTTAATATAACTGAGCAAATGATGCTTAAGGATAAAGATTTATTTGACTTGTTATGCTTCTGAATACATTAATGTTCAGAAGCCTAACACATTCTGAAGCGATAAATAAATCAAATAATATCAGATCCAACAAGCTTCCTGAAAATGTTATATTTTTCAAAGTTGTGCAGCTCGATAGTCTCAGTTATTGCCTTATTCAGTGTCAAATTTTCACACTCCGCTACTATTTTAAAGTGTGTGTGTAATAGTATTATTCTAGAAACTATCCAATTTCACATTGCAAGTGAAAGATCACCTTTGAAACTAAAGTGTGTTTAGTAAACTTTAATCTAATAAACACTTTTAGATGACAAGGTTTAGAGACTTAAGGGATATTTTAAAACGGTGAAAAATGGGAATCACACTAATGAAGGAAGGCATCAAAGCATAAGTAGTTTCTTTTTAATTATCAAATGGAACCACATTGTTTTTTTATTCAAGAAGCATGTATCAAAACATAGCACTTACAATATGCTAAAAGTTATTCAGAGCTGCAGCCTCAGCACAGACCCTCAATTCTTTGGGGAAAGCATTACAAAGATGCAAGTTAAAGCACGAAAAATGTGGGATAGGACAGCATGCTTAAATGAACATTGTGTTCCAGGGCCTCTCAACATTTTAAAAAGGCTCAGAGTAAGTAATGTTTGAATCAGTTAACATCAGTCTTGGGTTTCTATTCATTTCAAAACTGAATGGCATTTACAGACAACCTCCTGTTCTTTCCTTAATCTGAATTCATCACCAAAGGTCTCCTTCATGACCTTTGGCTACGTCTGCTGACTGCTAGCTGCCAGCAGTTCGGCAGTTCACCAGCTCAAGGTTGACTCAGCCTTCCATCTTTCTGAGGTCAGTAAAATGAGGACCCAGATGTCCCCTTAATGAGATTCAGGTAGGGTTTCTGTGCAGCAGCACTCAAGTTCCTGAAATGTCCTTTGAAGAAGGTCAAGTTTGTTTTCTCATTATTGAAGTACGACAAGCCAACGAAATCAACAATGTTCTGAATATTGGGTGATGGATACTGCTCTTTGATTCTAGAAGGTTTTCCTGTTCTATTTCAATTTATGCAGTTGAAATACATCTGATACTTAAAGTAGATGTCATTGAAAATTGTAATCAATCAGTCTGTACTGTGAATCAACCTTGCCTATAATTCTCTGGTGTATAACAAGCATCAGCACTGATGTAATATGTTCAGAATGAAAATTAAGGTTAATTGCTGCTGATGTAGTTGTTGTTGTTGCTTTATTTCCCATTTTTCCATTAGCCTCTGCTTCAGATGATCTGCTTATAAGATTAAAAAAAAACGGCATAGCATATGAACAAGATCTCAGATCTTGAAAAATCTGGGCAGGACTAGATCTGATTAAGACTTGGCAGGAAATCCCAGGACTATACACTAGAACAGGAAGCTGAAGTGGCATATCAGTTCCATTGTGTTGCCAAGAAAATAATATGGATACATCCAGGTTGTTAGCAAGAATGCTAAGATTAAGGGAGGTTGGACTTTTACCAAATAGGTCAAGTTTATAATTTGTACATAATTGTTTGCTTAAAATTAGTCACACAGTTTAAGGATTTTTATTATAATAGTAATATATTTAATAATAAAAATAATAAAAAATAGTAAAATATGGTAAAATATGAGTGGCCTATAAATTTAATGATTAAAAATAAATAAAATCTAATACAAACTAAATCCAAGGAAGAGAATACAGTAAGAGAAGCGAAAGAAGTAAAAAGGGTAAAAACGAATAAAGAGTATAATAAAGTAAAAGAAAATATATTAAGATGTTACTTCCAACCTTAATAAGTATAATACAAACAAATTTAGTGACTCTTCACCCCTTCTAATTTACAATGATATTTTCATCTCATAGTCCATCTCTTGTCTATAAACAAATGCATAAAACATCACATTTTCACTAATAAAGGAGAATGTTTGTAGCTCAGGATTGACATGAGGGTCCTTGGTGGTCTCTGAGCTTGCTTGTTTTCTTGCAGACATTTCGTTACCTAAACTAGGTAACATCATCTGTGCTAGTCTCACATCATCTTTTCAGTTCTGGTCTCAGAAACTCCATAAAGTGTACATAAACTCATTAAGGGTTGCCAAAAGTAACAACATAAATTGTTTTAACCTTGATCAAATAAACCAACTTTATATTGCTTCTTTTTATTTCTAACAGTCTCAATCTTTAGTTCCTTCAATATTATTATAGGATTGGGTAAAAATGTTTTTTCTTTGGGCAACAAAGCACAAACCCATTACCCAATTATAGCAGAAATTTAAAATGTTTTACCTACTTTGGGTAAAAAGGACTTCCTAATAAGCAATTTGGGGGAAATGAAAGAAAACATTTGGGAAGTACTGAGTTAAATCAAGGAGTAGGTTAAAGGAAATGTTTAATCACATTGTATAAAAATACTTAAACAGTTTCTAACATTACCGTACTTAGAAAGTAATGTGTAGCTACATACTATTTTCTTGTCAAAAACTCTAGGTTAGAGTTGTTCTGTAAAAAATAAGATGCAGGAAAGCTTTTTGTTTCTAGATAGGCATGAAATGTTTTCTTTTTTCTTTTTCAAATGTGTTTTTAACACATTAAAAATACTAAAAACACATTAAAAATAGAAAAAATACTATCACTTGGTTTAAGCAAAAATCTATCTGTAGAAGATACTTACTCACATTCATGTTCCCCCTTTTTACTACAAACTGAAAACAATGTGCCCATGATGTGCTACAATTCTATCATCAGAACTGAATTGTGAAAATATCTTCTTGCTTTAGAAAAACTTTGGTTAAATCCAGACTTTCATTTCCTTCTACGTTAGGCATTATGAGTCTTGGGCTAGCCAGGCATGCCCAATTAAGTTGGACAGCTGGGAAACTTACTCTTTGATCAATTTTCATCTGTTCTGCTTTTATCTCATCTCTATTTTTTTGAAATAAAAAAATGTATTTCTCATACAGACATTCATATGTATATCATCACATTCTTCATATTCTTTCTTTAAAAACTATTATACATATATTCTATGTTATAATAGCTGAGCTGCACAAATCAGGACAACCAGAGAGGGCAGCAGATGGATTAGTTTTCTATGATGCTTTGCAGCCATCTGGTAGTCATTTGCATTTCTGAACCCTAAATATGGTCCTCATCAATCATTGTGTGATGCAACTTGGAGGCGGTAGGAACTCATGTAGGTATCAGATTAACTTGGTTGGTTTCCAAGGGTCTGCATAGTGATGAGGCAGGACAGTCTGGGTGGGAAGGAAATTCGTGTGACAAACACCTGAGCCCTAAAGCAAACATCCAAGCCTTATTTCTTTTACTTGGCGGCTGTTGGTGCAGTTTTAAAAATTATCCTACCAGGACAGCTGCCACTACCTCGACCTGTAGTGAATTCATTCATGCGACATAGAGGAGGAGAAAACAGAAAAAGTCATGCATGTGTGTGAAATCAAGAAGTTACAGGTTTAGAAGAATCTACATAAGTTTGGCAAGCACATCTCTAGCATTATTATAGATTATTATAGATACTTTTTTATTGTAGGTGTATGTAGTGGTTAAAAAAAACATCATTCTCATTACTGTCTGTCTTTTCCATTTAAAAAAAAGGCATTTGAATGGCTCCCCTACAAGATACATATCTGGCAACAGAATTTTACAGTGGTTTCAGAATTTGTCAGAATTGCCAAATGCCTTAAGCCAATAATTTCCAAACTACATTCTCCAGGGTTCTGTGAAAGACTAAACAGGTGGGATTGGAGGCAAAAATTTTATTTTCCTAAGTGCATCTGAATGGGAAGTTCAGAAGCCTCATCACCCCAGGAAGCATTTTTGTTAATTGCAGCTCATCAGTCTGTGTGTTCAGGCAACGTGGGTTTCAGGAATTTTAAAAAATCAAATATGTTTCAAGGCCTGAAAAAATTGAAAACCTCTGTGCTAAGCCGCACAATAGTTTGTTTGGATTGGTTTAATATGCTGTCTGAAGCCAGATATCTTTGATAAATATGCATTTATAGCTTAGAGAAGGGATCCCCAACCTTTGTGGTTTTGTAGACTGGTGGCAGGAGCTTCAGCAATTTCACCGATGTGGACGGGAATGCTTTCGCGCATGCAACCTAAATCCTGTGAATGCATAAATGAAGCTTCGTGCACTCACCTACTGTTTTGGTGGCCGGCAAGGACTTTTGATTGGTAGTCTTAGGATCCAGAAATATATTTTGTCTTCTCTAATGGAAGAGCTCTTTCCTTCTTTGAAAGACTTATGGATCAGTGAAAGAATCTCATGGGCAGAAAGCAGAAGAGAGGACATTACCAGTTGTTACTTCCTCTTGATCTCATTTGTGATTTTGTGTTTTCCAACTAGTACATTTTCAAAGAGTGTAAGCAGAGGTCATCATCAAAGGTTTTTTCTTCCAATGGTGGGGTGATCCCAGAGGCTAAACCAACACATTATTTTTACTTTCTTGCCTTTTTTCTTAATTCTAACTTGGGTACTTCAGATCGGAAAACCTTACCTCTGCTTGAGTTACATTATATAAGTTTCCATTGTTTTAATTTTAAGATGCATTTTTAGTTTTGCAGAGTGAGTTAAAATAAGGTGAGTTTCAGCCAGTAGATATAAAACGAATGACTGGTTTATAATAATTACATACATCTTTAGATTCAAAGTACTGGATAGTTAAAACAATAATTAAAGGATATTTAATTTTTTTATAGCCAATTTTCTTTTTCTCCTCTCAGCCAGCAAATTGTGCAGAGCCTAATTAAGAGAAACAAATGTCCTGAAACATCTATCTCCTATTAAAAGATATCTTATAGAATGGTTTCTTTAATTCCAATCACCATGATTTAAATTCCAGTATAATTAGCCAAATTTTATAAATTGTTAATTTAACTAATGATCATGTACAATGCATGTGACTGCTTCAAAGGAAAGAGTAATATCTTCACTGTAACCCATATACTAAGTGACTAAAATTCATAGGTCATTTTGCAGGCTTTTACCTCTATTGCACTAGAGAGGTATGGTATGGTAATTTGATAGACCCTTGGGAAGGGTGGAATAGAATCCTATACTCACTCAGAGATAGCATTTCCTTTTATTGTGATGGTTACAACTACCAAAGGGAACAAACAAATAAAAGTCCTTTAACTGATATCTTCTTTATTTTATTTTCAGTTGTCCCAGCCACAACAAAGAATAACATTCCATTGAAGTTGGTAGTCATGGTACACCATGCAATTGTAGTATATATAAATTAGACCTAGGAAATCAAGATATAGGGCAACTTTAGTCTGCACTTTTTTTGTTCACTGGTTGCACAAGCAACTGGTGAAGAACAAAAACATAAGACTTAATATATTACTTGTCACTATCATTTTAAAGTAGAAGAGGACAAACACAAAGGGAAAGAAGAAAGGGACATGTTCTCAAGATCCTTTTGTAAACATGCTGTCCTTTTTTCTACCAACATGCACATCTATAAGAAGGGTGATATTGTTGAATTTAAAGGCATGAGAACAGTTAAAAAAGGCAGGTCCCAAAAATGCTATCATGGCAAGTTAAAGTATGCAACATTCCTCAGCTTGCTGGGCACATTATTGTAAGCAAGAAGGTTAAAGGCAAAATCCTCTCTAAGAGAATCAATGTGCACACAAACATTTTAAGCATTCTAGGAGCAGAGACAAGGTTTTTTTTCAATGTGTGAAGGAAAATGAAAGGAAGCAAAAGGAAGCAAAGGGAAAGGGCACATGGTTTTAATTAAAACACCAACTCATACCATCAAACCAATGGCAATGAGCAGGAGTTGCTGGAACTAATTACTTATGAATTCATGGTGTTGTGTACATAGCAAAATAAAACACCCTGTAGAGCAAATAAGAAAAAAAACAGATGTAATCCAAGATGCAGTTAGTCCTAGGTACATGTGAGTTGTAGTGGTAAAAATGTTACCTAGGGGGATCAGATTTTATCATGGTTGAACTGTACCTTCAAGATATCATAGAAACTCACTGAGTGATATTGAATTAGTCACAGTGTTAATCAAACATTAATAAAGGCATATTGTAATAAGAGATCTCTTAGGCCTATAAAACGTGCACTTTACAGATCATATATACTTCTCTAGATAAATAGTTCCATTAGAGACCGTTACCGATACAATCTCTTCTCTGGACTTCAGAAATAGTATATTGAAACAAATGGATCAGATACAAATATTTCCAGTAAAATTATTATTCAATTATTAGTTATAAAGGTCAAACAAGAAATAGGTGTATGAGTAGTGGTCTAATCACAGAATTCCTTCCTTCCTTCCTTCCCCTTCCTTTCTTCTTTCTTTCTCTGGCTTAACTATCCTAGTAACAGCCTTGATCCCTTATATATCTAATCAGAATTGGATAGAAATATTATTTTACAGCATTGAAAGCCTATATGGAAGACATTACTATTTCCTGAATGCTATTTTGGTTATTAAATCAAGATTGCTAGAGTTAGGTAGACTTAAAAAAGACAAACTCATATACTACAATTAAAAATAAATAGTACCTTGCTTTTATTCAAATCTAAGTATTACCACACTAAGAATACTAATGTAGAAGGAGCCACCAATTGAAAAAAATAATTATGTTTTTTTTTTAAATCAGACACTAGGTAAAATGATTGAGAGACTGGACCATTTTTGAGGCAATGTAAAGTTGCAACATTTGTGGGTTTTTAAAAATTAAACAAAGGCAGAGGGCAAAATATGTGAGAATTGTACATAATCATGTATGGTTTGGATAAAGATATATTTTCCTGTATTAAAGTAGACAAGCAGCAATTTATGACAGGCAGAATGAATTGTATTTTTCTTCTTCTGAAAGTATGCAGTTAAGTTACAGACTTTGTTGTAATGATGATAGCTAGCTTAGTTTGCTTTAAATGAGGATCAGACAAATTGATGGGAGAACCACTAAAACCTACCGCCCAAAGTATCAATGTGCTATTTTGAGCATTTAAAAGAGTATATAGTAGTTGTTGTAGAGCAATAGTAGCAGCTGTCTGAGTTCAAGCTCCACTTGTGATTGAAATATCCAAGAAAAAAGATTCTGCAATAGATTTACATTTGTTGGATTAAGAAAAACTATTTTTATAGTCTTATGAGTTTGTTCATAAAATCAGACAATTATCATCAGTGCCTCCTAAATGAAAGCATCTGTTTAGTGATTCCTTGTACATTTGTAATTTTGTGTTTGGATGATAAGGATTTTTAACTTTATTATGATATAAAAATCCAAGATAGAGAAGGTTACAACACTGAAGTATATAAATGATTTCTTAAAAATGTTCAAAGACAGCAGATTTAGAGTATAAAATGGGGACAATTCTCAAATAGCTAGGCATAAACTGATATAGCATGCACAGTTTAAGATCAAATAATACTGAAGGCAAACATAACAGGCACTCAATGCGCCAGAGCAAATTTTATGACTGGGCATTCTGGGAGCCTTTTGTCTTAACACATCTGGAGAACAAAAGCTTGGAGAAAGTTATAATAAACATTCAGAATCAAAGGAGAATTCCCCAAGTGTATTTTTTAAGATTAAATTTCTGGTTCGGTTATAACTTGCTTTTGAGTGCAACATAAACTAATAAGATTGAAACCACATGCTAAGGGCTTCTGGTCTGTTCAACTCAACTGAGATTTCTTTAGATAGACTGGAGTACCTGAGAAAATCATAAGACACCAAATCAAAGACCATAGAACTGTAACTTTGTTAAGGAAGGAACCTAATAAAGAGTTTCAGAGAGCTATTGGAAGAAATAAAGAAAAAATATTACAAGAATATTTGTAAAGACATAGAAGATGGAAACAGACATTGGGGAAAATAATCTTTCGAAATATCCCTGAACTCAGAAGGCGGTTTCAACCTTGAATTGCTATGTTAAAGGATGCCAATAGATAGATAATAAACAATTTAAAGGAAATCAAATGAAGATGAAAGTAGTATATTGAAATTCTGTATGTAAGATATGAACTTCCAAGTTACCTTAGAAGATATTTCCCATTCACAGAAATCTTTACTACTGATGCAGAGGTGGCTTCTAAATCTTCTTACTACTGGTTCGCTCAGGTGCCAGCTGCAGCCACGTGTGTGCGCACATGCATGCACATGCACACTGCTTCAAAAAAGCTGTTCATGTGCAGAAGCAAAATCCAAGAACCGGCTTGGGGGTGTGGCAGGCCCAGATTGCTAATGGTTCTACCAAACCAGGTGGGTAAGTTACTAACGGTTTGGTAGAACTGGACCGAACCGTTAGGAACCTACCTCTGTACTGATGTTAGATTAGAATAGCACAGTGGTCATTACCAAATCAGAAGGCTACAGAAACTGATAAAATAACCATAGAATTAGAGAAAGCAGCAGCAAAAGAATCAACAAAGGCGCAACCTAAACTAATCCAGAAAATACCAAAAAGAGACTTGACATGCAAACTATTACATAATATCCTTAATTTCATATGACAGCAGAACAATGCTTAGGATCAGCCAACACAGATAAGAGACCCAAATGGAAAAATAAATGCCAAATATGGTTATAGAAAAGGTCAAAGAGCATGAGACATTTTTGCTGATACATTCTGAATAATTGAGAAAGCCAAAGAATGCCAAAAAGAAGTCACTATATGCTTCAATGATTACAGAATAAATTTTGATTAAATGAATCGTATCAAGCTGCTTACAATAAATAAAAACTCGTAGTGATGTCATTACAAAATAAGTGATTTTATTGTAGCCAAAATAGAAACAGATGTATAGATGTATAGCAGATATACTTGCTTTCTCTGGTTTGGAATTTAATTTAGAAAAAAATATATTCTAGTTAGCTGCAACAATGAAACAAGTTGAAACACTATGGTTAGGTGATAAGTTCATTTTGATATAAGTTGATTTTCATAAAAGAGTACTCCGAATTTCTTCTTTTTTTAAATTCAAAATGTTAAAATACAAACTCCAAAAAAGGGAGAAAAATACAAAAACAAAGCAAGATCAGACAAGAAAAATAAAAGGAAATAAATGTGCATAAAAAGAAAATATACTATATTATAGTATAAATGTAAACTAGGTGTATACTACTCTTGAATTGATAAAGATAGGAGAACTGATTACACAAATACTGGATCTGATTCAACTGCAGATTAGTCCTGCACAGATACGGAAGACAGTAGAAAGCAAAGCAAATTGACAAAGTCAATTCAAATCAATTACAAAATGGTGACAGTTTCAGGATTATCTTTAAATTTGTCCCTTTTGAGTTTTTTATTTTTGTGTTATTTTTAAAAGGAATAAAAGTAAATCTAAATAATAAAAATATGGGTGGCCGTACAAATATTACAAACAAACAAACAAACAAACAATCATGGATGAACTTAATTGGCAAATTCATACTGTCTGCCCCAATGCAATATAAACAGGGGTGTCATGGCCATAATTTGCACTGAATTTGGGATGAACTGCTGCATTTTTAAAATGAATTTAAAGCTAGTTAGGAAACATAATTGTCATAACACGTTCAGTAGTATCCTAGTAGATACAGCAATTAGTAGTATAAATGCATTGTAAAAATACTTCTATTGTAAAAATAATCCTTCACAGTAATCTTTTCTCAAAACATTTGCAAATTCAAAGGTTCAGTACATGGCATTTTCTTTTATCTTGTCTGTCAAAATAGTATTTGAAAAACATGTGGAAATTAAATATTAACTATGTCTGCAACTGCTAGGTTGTCTCAGCAATGCAGTGTAGACATATAATCAATATGTCAGCTCATTTAGATAGTCATTATCTGAAAGCTCTTCATTGCTGCCTTTGTTAGAATGATTGTGGTTTATTAATTGGTGTATAAGTTGTTGAGGAGCTTGACTGGTATGGATTTCTCAACTAAAAAGTTGTAAACTTTTTTTGCAAAAGTGTTCTATTTATTACTAGCAGCCTAAGTATTTGCTTTTTTGTCCATCATTTAATAGCTGATATATCTAAAGGGACACACAATTGCTTCCCTTACTTTTATTTCCAATTATATTATTACCATATAGAGGGGAAAAAGGATAGTAGAAGCAGTTATAAAGCAAAAAGCTAAGTATTAGACCTGACTGATCAATAAGATGGAGTCATGCAGGAAATGACAGGACTACGGAGTTAAAAAAAACACACACATTAAAAAAGCGCATTAGTAAATCACTTTATGTTGATAACAAAACTACATGGATAAAGTTATTAGGAATCAATCTCAACTTGGAGATTTTACTTTTATAATAACTTATATAAAAAGATTGCTTTTATTACTTCTATAATAAGAAACTATCAAATAACTGAAGACTTATAGATTCTACAGTTTCATTGTCATGCAGTGGAATCACCTGGAAAACTCTCATAAACCTGAAACAGAAATATCAAAAGTAAGCAGAGCAGGGGTGGGTTCTAAATTTACTTTGCTGGTGGCTCGCTGCTTCCAGCGTCGTGTGAGTGCGCCTCGTGTGCGCGTGCACCACATGCGCAGTAAAGAAAAGCCCCGGAAAATTAAAAAAAAGAAGGCTGAAAATAAGATGGCGACGCATGCGCAGTGCCAGAAATTCGGCTTCTGTGCATGTGCAGAAGAAAAAAAATCTGGAAAAAATTCCCAAAAAAGATGCCGGCGCCCACAGAACAACAGAACCGGCTCTGTGACGTCACCAGCGGCCTACTACCTA
>JANHFT010006493.1:15754-34769 GCA_032467955.1 Pseudoxenodon macrops
CCTCATTTACCAATGGTAACTGGGATCTGCCAAAATTGTTGTTGCTAAACCGCATGGTCAAGTGATGTCACAACTTATAACTGCATCACACAACAATGGAAATTCAAGTCACAATGACCATCATTAAGTAAGGACTGCCGGTAAAATTTACAATATACTTTCTAAAAGTAAAATCTAAAATTAATTTAGAAAATAATTTAAGGAAACTATATTCTAACTAGGAAATAAAGTCTCAATAGACATTTATTGGATGCACAAAAGTAGAGCCAGAGTCAACATCAGCAGGAGCTGCTGGAATTTGAAATCCTGCATTAAGCGGATGCTGAATTTGATGACTGATCATTTGAAATCCATGATTGTTTCATCCCTTGGAAGTTCATATGTCTCACAAAAATTAGGTTCAAAATAACATCCCATCTTGGTCCTCTTTCATTAAGTGCCCTGAGATATTAAAAACACCTTCCCTCCCTTTTCTTCTTCTCTCAGAGCTGTGTTCTTGGAAGGATATAAGGCTGCTCTCATCCCTCTCCTTCCATTTGCACTAAAACTATGCATGTGTTGTTGTGAATAAATGGGTGTAGAAATGGTCTATGATGGGGTCAGAACCCTATGCCTCATAGAAAAAGAACATGAGCTGTGGTGGCACAGTGGTTAGAATCAGGGGTGGGTTCTAACTTACCTCGTTGCCGGTTCGTTGCCTCCCATGCCGCGTGAACGCGCACATGCACAGTAGAGAAAAAACCCGAGGATTTTTTTAAAAAGGCCGAAAACAGGAATGCAATGCATGTGCAGTGCGAGAAACTCAGTTTCTGCACATACGCAGAAGAAAAAAAGCGAAAAATATTCAAAAAACGTTCCCCCCCAAAAAAAAATCCCCCAAAAAAGATGGTGGCGCCCATGGAGCAGAACCGGCTCTGTGACGTTACCAGCAGCCTACTACCTACTCGGTAGAACCGGTCTGAACCGTTAGAGAACCCACCTCTGTTCCTGCAATTCCTAGTGATTTCCCATCCATGTATTAACCAGGTTTGACCATGTTCAACTTTCTGAGGTCAGTCAAACTTGGTTAAATACCATCACTTGATTAGACAAATCAAATAGAAATTCCTATTCCAGCCTTTGAATATAGTTATGGAAAAAGGCTGTGGAACTTCTCTATCCATCCATATGCTACAGTCTAATGCAGTAATGGCGAACCTATGGCATGCATGCCACAGGTAGCATGCGGAGCCATTTCTGAGGACACGTGAGGTGTTGCCCTGTCAGCTCCAGCTGATTTTCAGCCTTGATTTTCGGCTGTTTTTCACTCTCTGGAGGCTTCAGGAGCTTTCAGGGAACGGACTTCTGGTTTGCCCATTGGGCCATTTTTCATCCTCCGAAGGCTTCAGGAGGCTTCCCTGAATGTTTCTGGAAGATGGTTGCGATTACAGACTAGCTTTCACTAATTTTCTTTGATCAATGTTTCAAGAAAATTCAGTTTTAAGTATTTTGCCTTGAGTATCAAAGCTATGAATGCTTTCAATAGGATTCTAAGATGTATTATTATACTAAGTTACTCTATCTAGATTATTTATAACGCTTCAAAAGATAAGAATTACAATCATACCATGGACATAAAAAGATGTGGATTTTCCCTGTGTGTGTGTGTATGTGTGTTCTCTAGAAACTAACTGGAGTGGGAAATTGGAAATTGTGTCTGCAAATGATAGGATCGTTAGAGAACATTTAAGACTTTCAGTACTAATTTATTTTATAATCTTTCTGAATGCTATGGTATATTGTCAGGTTGGAAACTGAATTTTATTGATACGGCTGTCTATGGTGCTGCATTTTGAAACAAGACATATGGGTCTTACAAGTTAGAGAAAATCTCCTGGATATAAAAATGTTTCATACCCAAACTGACCACTTCAAAGGGCAATTAAAATAAATCTACAGTGCTTTTCAAACAGTAACATCTGGCACTTTTTGAACTTAAAACTGTTATGTTTGTAACCTCATGTGCAGATTTCTAAATGAGTCAAATGTTACATCAAACAAAAGTGCTGTTTTAAAAAGAGGCATTATACCATTACCTACACCAAATTTCTCATATTTTAAAGCATTATTGTATATGTTAAGAAATTGAGTTGGATCCAGTGTAGATTACGGTACAAATACTGTTTTCTTTCTCCATGTTCCCTCCTTTCCTATCCCCTCCAATTCAAAGCCTATTAAGGGAGGAGAGAATGTAAAGAGCAGGACTCTGAGAACTGGGCCTGGCAGTCATACTTATTTTGCTATTGAATATCACCCCAATTTACAACAGTTCATTTAGTGACCATTCGAAGTTACAACGGCACTGAAAAATGTGACTTATGACCATTTTTCACACTTATGACCATTGCAGCACCCCCATTTTGAATGAGCGACAAAGGAATATCAGGATGTTAGGTAAATAGGTAGATAGGAAATAAGAAAACCTTGAATGAATGAATCAATGAAGTGAGCAGAAGCTGAGTTAGATTTGAAGAAAACACCTTTTATCTCAATAATAAATAATCACACATTTAAACAGTCACTACACTAAAGACACTGACACTGTTAAGGAAGGAATCCTGAAGTATATTACTTATCTTTTGTGCATGTTTATTATGCAATCAAGCATATCTTTCAAAATGAGAGCTGAGTGTACATACTCTGTTATTGGGAATACTGGTCTGTATTGAACATACTCCTTGTTCCAAATGTCTCAACGGAATGCTCTTTTAAAAATAAATTTTCCTTATTATACTACATAATTCCTAATAGAGAAAAGATGATTACACTATAGAAAATTATTGCACAGCTGGAAAGAATCTGATCAGATTGCTATGTGAAGAAATGCAAGGGAAAACCTTGATCACTAACAAGTGTCTGAACAGAATTTAACGGAGGAGGAGGAGGTGGAGGAGGACGAGGTGCCACCTAAAATATATTTTAAAAATAAACATAATGTTATCTGTATTAACTAAGTAATTTAAGTGTATTGTAATGAAATTACCACAAATCATATGTAATGCTAGAATGAAAAAGAGTCTTTCCCTTGCGGTTCCAATATGTAGTAAGCTTCCACGAAATCTACCCTACCCACAGATTCAATGTTCCTAAAGTGTCTGTCCTCCAAAAAGGTTTTAGTTTGTGTTTACAATATATCTGAAAGGTGACTGATTCAGAAACTAGCTTAGTTGTTCTTGATTTCTCACCAAGTATATAAAAACTAAAAATTACACACAACATGCTTGCATACCAGATGTATCAACTCATGTCTTAATTGTCAAAGACAGATGCCAAAACATTTTCATTCTTTTCCCAGTTTCAAATGGAGGCGATTCTGAAAAGCCAGGATGCATCCAAAAGAATGGCCGAAATAAGAACAAAGCTAGCAGACTTTATAAAGAACTGGGATGCTTACAACTGAGAACAAACATTTAGACAATGTTCTTTCTATCCAAGAGCTGCTTAATTATTTGAAAAACATTTTGAGAATAGTTATTGCTCTGTCAAGTTACAGAGGGATTATTTTTTTCATGTCACTCATCTGAGTTAACAGCATAATATATAACACTGTCAACTTGGATATCAACCTAGTCTAACCCCTTCCCCAGTCTAGGAATTAACTGTTACAACATCTCTGACAGATGGATGTCCAGCCTGTTTAAATATTCTCCAGGAAAAAAATAATCCACCATCTCCCCAAGCAGTCTGTATCACTGTTGAACAGCTATTACCATTAGGACATTTTTCTGGAATTATCCTGGAATCTACTTCTTTGTAATTTAAGCCCATTTGTTTAAAACTATTTGGTCCTGCCTTCTGGAACAACTTTAAGCAATTCTGCTTTCTCTTCTGTATGATAGCTCTTCACATACTTAAAGACAGCTGTCACATCTCCCCACTATTTTCTGATTCTGCAGAAAAATATGCTTTATGTCTTCAACCATTCCATATAAGATTTTCCTTCTGACTGTTCATCCACTTTGGCTCTGTGCCTCAAATATCTCCAGTGTCGCTCAGAACTGATGCAATGTTCTTCTGCTGAAGAATAGCAATAACACTTAGACTTATATTCTGTTTCACAGTGCTTTACAATACTCTCTGAGCAGTTTACAAAGTCAGCACCCCAATCTGGGTCCTCATTTTACCAATCTTGGAAGGATGCAGGGGTGGGTTGTAATTTACCTTGCCGGCGGTTCGCTGCCTCCCACGCCGTGTGGGTGCAACTTGCGCGTGTGCATGCGCACCCCGTGCGTGCATGCATGCGCAGTAGAAAAAACCCCAAAAAGTCCCCAAAAAAGATGGAAAACAAGATGGCGACACATGCGCAGTGCTGGAAATTCAGCTTCTGCACATGCACAGAAGAAGAAAAAATCCGGAAAATCCCCCCCCAAAAAAAACATTTCCAAAAAAAGATGTTGCCGCCCACAGAACAACAGAACCAGCTCCGTGACATCACCAGCGGCATACTACCTACTCAGTAGAACCTGTCCAAACCAGTAGGAACCCACCTCTGGAAGGATGGAAGGCTGAGTCAGTCTTGAGCTGGTGAGTTTCGAACTCCTGGCAGTGAGCTGAATTAACCTGCAATACTACATTCTAACGACTCTGCCACCACAGCTTAGGATAGTATTTCCTTTTTCTGAAGCTGTCTCACACTGTTGCTTCGGGTACTTAGAATGTTTTTGATAAACCCTTCCTACTAGGTTGGCATGCTACTTATCTCTGAAATATGATAAGTCAATATGAACTATTTGGTTTACTGAGCCACAGTAATTCTTCCTTCTGATTGCCATTCAGAATCACTTCAGCCTACTGTGAATATTTGCTGACAAGGGCACTACAAGCAGTTCTGATGTGGAGTGGGGTGTGTGTGAAGGATCAGAGACCCTTTCAGAGCTTTGGTAGTGAGTACAGTTTATATATGTGTGGCAGGGCACCTTTTACCACCACAAAAGATAAAACTCTACTCATAGGTTAATAATACTATTCTCACTTCTCTCTCACTTGCCTGCTGAAATACCTCTCTCTACCCACTAGTATCCTTCAGCACATACAGCTCTACCCATCAAGGAACTCTCCTGATATTGCCGCTATTATCATTCATATACAATTACACAGGTTTTTTTTATTATCCTCACCCATAATCTCTTGTAACAGAATTTCTACATTTGCGAATTGCTTTTGAAATTTCTGACTATATTGCTATTTAAAATCATAGTGTGAATTTGGAGGGCTGTGTTATGTAACATAATATATTAATATAACATAATCATATCTCTCTCTCTCTGAGTGTGTATTTAAGTATGTCCTTTAAAAAGTAATTCTCCTCTGAAATATTGGAGCCTTCTTCTGATAATATAGCTTTCAAAAGCAACCTTTTGTGAGGCAGGATTGTTGAATTTTGCCCATTCATATATTTAAAAAAAGGCTTAATGTGCATTTGTATATAACTGACTTTCTCTCAAACCTGGGACCCACATGTGCTTATAAAAATTGAGTTCACTTTTACAAAGCATGAAATAGCCCAATTTCCTTTCAAGCAACATCTCAGTTATTACAGGGCTTGAAGTCCAAATCATCCTGACAGGAAAGCAGTGACAATTTTTTTCCCACCGGCAACCACATAACAGCTAGAACAAATTCGTGAATTAAGTTATTCCAGGGTTTGAAATAAGGCTGATATTCCAAGACAAAAGCTGATCAACTATAACCATGTTATCATCCTATCCACTGAGAAGGGCAAGGGTCAGTTCTGTAGGGATTATTGTTGTCAACTACCAGCTTTAAGAGTTGTTATTGTACACTCTGGAAAGCCACATGAGACATATGTTCTCTGTACTTCTAGGGAGGTTGCCAGATGGTTCATACATTAACTATGGATACACATGGCAAATTGTTTGTTTCTTCGTCTCTGTCTGATGAAGAAAAGGTTATTGAACAGAATCTGAGGATTCAGCAGCAAATCTGTTTTGATTTGTTTTCTTTAACAGCATTTTAACAGGGCAGATTTTTATTCTTTGACTCTTCATTGACTAACTTGGGTAGCCCACTTGCGTTTAGTTGTGCTACCATTCAGATTCCGTGGGGCTGAATTAGTTGACTAATTAGTTGGTCTATTATCCTTATCTGTCTCAATCCAACCATATTCCTCATTATTCAAATGTATTCTGGAAAAATTGTACCATTGAAGCGAGATAAATTTGATTTTGATAGAATCAGATAATCCAATTTTTTGGATTTTACTCTTTCTCTCTCTTCTGTTCAGTAATCATGTCTTCTGGCAGGTTTTAGCTGAAAGTCTTTATTTATAGACATATTTAATTCTGAATATTCCACATCATTTGTCAAGTTATCTGTGTTAGTGTCTCATAGTCATTCTCACATTAATCAAGAAATGTCTAGTTTTATCCCTAACCTATAAAACTGATTCAGTGTTCTAGTGATTATGGACAGATTTTTCAATATCTTTTTTAACATTTATAAACTTTTTATGAATTTATATTTTAGATATGTATGTCATCTGCCACTTTTCCTAAATTAAACCATTATATTTGGATGTAATAGTTTGCATTTGCTAATGCCTGCATAACCCCTGTTGAAAGATGTGGCAATTTGTGGGAGAATGATATCACATTCTCATCATCTCAAAATTTTGATTGCTGCTATAGATAGCAAGTATAATGGGATTAGAATCTATAATCTTTTCCTCACTGATATCACTTCTGAGATTGATTAAGTGAGGGTAGTGTGGGGAAAAGACAGCAGGAAATAAAAGAAAATCAAGGAAAGACTTTGGGAAAAGTGAGGATTGAATTGCTGAAATAGGTAGAAGAAAAGCTGAGAATTCATCACAAATTCACAAATTCAGATTTTGATCCAAGACATAGAAGTATTGTGCATATGAAGAAGATTACTTTGAATCCTTAGAAATTGAGATCTGAACCTGGTTCAGGAATTACCATTTCAGCCAAATACACAAATTAATTTATGATGAGATACCTGCAAGTTGTACAATATTTTTGTGCATATTTCCATAGGCATATTATACGAGGACCCAAATTGTTGGGACAATATGCTGACTCTGTAAACCGCTTGGACTGTAAAGCACTGTGAAGCAGTATATAAGTCTAACTGCTACTGCTATCTTACTGAATTGGAGACTGAATTAATGATATTCAGAATTGCTACCACTTTTTCAATTTAGCTACATTTTTACATTAAAATTCATTCTTAGGAATCGGGCCATATATACCTATAATATAATGATTATTAGGTGTCTAGAAATGGTGAAATCCACTTTTTTTACTACCAGTTCTGGTTGGTGGGTGTGGCAGGGGAAGGATATTGCAAAATTTCCATTCCCACCCCACTCTGGAGCCAGCCAGAGATAGTATTTGCTAGTTCTCCGAACTACTCAAATTCTCCGCCACCGGTTCTCCAGAACCTGTCAAAACCTGCTGGATTTCACTGGTGTCTAAATATCAGAAGCACTCTTAATATTAATCAAGATATTCAATACAGATTTGAGTCATGAACTTCAATTTTGTATTTGTTGAGTAATGTAATATAGTTTCAGGATGCATTACTACGATAACATAAAAGCTTATGCTGTTATCAGTAGTCTATACCAAAGGGTTTTTGTAAATTACAGAGAATGACTTTGTCACTTTATCTGCTGCAAAGATACATTTTCATCTTCTTCTACCATTAATGATCCTTCATATATAGTTTGGGAATACTACTTCGTTGCCGATACCATTACTAAGTACTAAGTACTACCGGTAATTGCTCAGTTTTACATTAATTTTCTTAAGCAATTTTGTATATTGATTAGATCCAATAAATGATAATAAAAGGAATATTAAAAAACTGTATGGGCATTTGGACATAAGTATACAATATCTGTAAGCCAAACATTCAGTAAAAAAAAAGGTCAAAGTTGAATTAAATTCCTGCTAAATCCTATGGAGAAAAGTCACACTGACAATGGTCCTCCAAGGTTTCAATCAGGGTAGCTGCAAAGTTATGCCTGGTTTTTATGTTTTTCAAGTGTATTTCAGGTATGATCCACAGTGGCGTGGTGGTTAGAGTACATTACTGAAGGCTACTTCTGCTGACTACCAGCTGCCTGCAATTTGGCAGTTCGAATATCACCAGGCTCAAGATTGACTCAGCTTTCCATCCTTCCAAGGTGGGTAAAATGAGGACCCTGATTGTTGGGGGCAATATGCTGACTCTGTAAACCACTTAGAGAGGGTTGTAAAGCACTGTAAAGCGGTATATACTGTTTTTCGGAGTATAAGACACTTCCCCCTCCTAAAAGAGAATGAAAATTTATGTGTGTCTTATACACCGAATGTAGCCCCACCCACCGGCCCTCACCATTCAACCTCCAAGCATCAAGTTTTATACCTGTTCCAGGATGTACGGATTGCCACAGACCATCACCCCCTCCTTGGCTTGCATTTTTGGCCTCAGAAAGTTTGAGTTTGAGAGGCTGCGGGGATCGACAAAGCACATCGCCACTGATCGCCACCCGAAAACATGACACGCAGAGGCCAAAAATGGTGCTTTCAGAGGCTTAAAACGCAGCCTCTCAAACTGAGCTTTTGGAGGGTGAAAAAGCATGGCGCATAGGCCAAAATGGCAACCCAGAACAGCTGCTGCCTTGTCAGGCTGGTTCTGCACTTCACCTGCTGTACTCACTGGAGTGCCCTGCGACTATCTATTGCATTATCGAAGCTGCCTATCTGGCCCAATATGGCATGTGTGAACAAGATAGTCATCTCTTGAGAATGCTTTAATTTGGATTCTTATATGGAACTGGATGCCTTGGTGCCCTAATAGCCCTTTCCAACTCTGATTCTACAGTCCTATGATTATTAGTCAAATTATTACAAGATGTACTTAAACCCTTTCCCAAAATGTTTATTCATGTCAAATCTATGCAACTCTTCTGGGATAGGTAGACACATGACTTTTAGTAACATAAGAAGGACTAAAAACAATGTTACTTGTCATCACATCATATTTTCATATAATTGTTGACTGAAATCTGGAAGATTTTCAGTTGTGTAGAAAATAGGAATCATAAGTGATCATGCTGATCCTATCTGTGTGTGTGTGTGTGTGTGTGTGTGTGTGTAAGAGAGCGAGAGAGAGAGAAAGAGAAAGAGAGAGAATCCAGCATTTTTTTCTAAATTAAGACATACATCCCTGCTTGTCATATAGTATGCTTATCAACTAAAATTAAAACTAATCATTCATAAAAAAATAAAATTCTGCACATGTTTTATTTGATTCCTATTAGGAAAGAAAAGGTGGTAACTTTTTTCATTCCCTGAAACGCTCACCCCATGCTAGCTGGGGAATTCTGGAAATTGAAGTCCACAAGTCTAGAAGTTGCCAAGGTTAGACACCATGATCTAGATCATAGGGCAATCATCAAAACATTATTGTTCTTATTCATTGCTTATGATTCTGCTTTTTTATTGTTCTTCCCAACTTTAAATTTCTAGAAAATAAAACATGTTATTTATTAAATGGAATGTGAATACCAAATTACAGCTTCTTTCAGTTTCATCTTCTCTATCTACCCTGTATTGATTACATAAATAGAAACACAGCAGGAAATCAATGTTGCTTTATTTTGCCTCAATTCTTTTCTATATTTCTGTGCCCTAGTTAAAATATACCCATGAAACATCTTGATATTGTACAAGAAACAACAGGAAATTTGCTTTTTTAAAATGTATTTCTATACGGTGCTTTATTAATCTGCACAATCTGCTCATATTTTAGTAAAACATTATTTCAAAATAACATTGGCAAATATTACTTACATTTCCATAGTTTGCAGACGAGTTTAGATAATCTTTCTGTTTAAGTGCATTTTAATATTTTGCTTAGTTACTAACAAGATGTCTTAGTTCAATGTTTCTTTTATACTAAAAAAATACCTAAGCTTAAAAGCTTATAAAACTTTGAGAAATAGATATATACTTGCTTTCTATGGGCACAGGTAGTGATCATATTAATGTATGTTTCTCATCTCTGTGTGCTAGCAAAAAAAATATGTGGGCATAAATTGGTCTGCTTTCATTGCCAGTCCTTGTAAGACTTCAAAAATGCCAGAAATAGTACTATTCCAATAGAAAAGAACATCTGCAACTCAGTGTTGGAGTGTGGAATCTTTGGGAGCAAGATCCCTGAGCTTAGTTGTTTTTCCCCCAGATATTTCCCAACTAGGTAACATTATCAGTGCTAGTGGAGAGTGGTATTTGCTTCCTTTTTATATACAATAACTTGCCCTGTCAGTTTTGGTGAGGCTGAGGTTTTCTTCTTGGTAGTTCTTTGATAAGCTTGTTAATCAGGTCAGCCTTGAATGAAAAAAAAAAAATATTTGCACACCAGTCCCAAAAAAAATTCTTTATATGTTATGTGGTACAATAGGCTGGGCATGAGCAAGTATAGAAGAATGGCTTAAAATGGCTAATGTAGACCAAGACAAAAAATAAAATTAGTTGGACTAATGCTTTACGTGGCCCTAGTGCTCTTCTGAAAAAAACCACTAAACTCATTTCAAAAAAAGGTAATAGGCAGAGGGGAAGGATGTGAGCAAAACTAGGGGTAGCAATTGATTAAAAAAGTGAGCACTGTCTGTGTTGCAAGGGAATGGCAGTGGTGGCAGAGAATGGCTATGGCTGGCAACACCTGGAAGTATCTTGTGAAGAAGGCACAATGGCAGAGGGATAGGCACTATCGTGTTCTTCAAGTAATATAGACAGTACAAACTATAATTATTTAAAACCTTTAGTTGGCAGGAGTCCAAAAAATCTGTAATATACTCACTGATGGTAGAATAAGCAGCACATCATTGCTCTCTTTCCTGAACTAATGGTCCATCAAGAGCTCTAAATCCATGTTTAAATATAAATACTTCATAAACATGTGTTGGAGACTCACTATCTTCTTCAACCCATGCCAAAATGAACAAAATGGCAGAAGGGTGGAGGGGAAGGAAATGCCTTTGGTAGCCTACATCAGCCAATAAGAGATGGACAGATCCCAATTGCTAATAGTATTATCAGCCATATCATTGATTAAATATGGTTGATTTTGTCCAGATTAAAAATTGTCAGGAGAATTGTATCAGAATTATTACTTTAAAACTGGAACATCTCATCCATGTGCTAGAAAGAGACAAAGGCAATGATGCGAGAAGAAGACATAAAATAAAACATTTAGTTTTCTATTTAATTCAGTATTTTCTATTTTCTCTCTCTTTTTCTTTCAGTTAAATGAATTGACATTTGGAATAGCAGTAGAGTAATTTTGCTGAATTCTAAATTTACTATTTATGCACATAACACATGCAGGTTAATATATGCATGCATATCGACTGCCAGTTCTGGGCTATAAAATCCATATGATAATTATGTAGCAATTTGGGGAAGGAAAATGTGCTATTTATATTTTTGCTTGCCCATTCTGTATAAGCATAAGTAGGTCATGTGGAATTGCCTGAAACTTCTAAGCAAGTTTTTTTTAATGTTCATTTTATTATTCATTAAAGCAGTGCTTCCAAACTTTTTCTATTACTCAAAGCCAAACAATTTTTCATTTTGTGCATTTTATGAAGATAAGACTGGAAAATCCTACTTCATACATGTAGGTTCTGGGAAACAGAAATAATTGCAGTGCAGAATAATTATCATGAATTGATAGACTCCAAATGATGCTTATTTTCTTCAAATAACATTTTGCACTGAATGCTTAACCTAATTTCTATCATTTGCTCTGCAAAACCATTAATTTGTGTGTCATTACACAAAAAAAACCTACTTGTACCCAATTTTGGGTACGGTAATTTATCAAGGTTTGGGAAATACTGGATCTTCTGACTTCTCCTAGTTGGCTTTCTTAAGTTGTAATGGTCACAAATAATTAACATAACTTTGTTAGTTCCATGTAATTCAGCAATGATACTATGACAGATCTTACTACTTATGATTGCAAGACTGTAACTTTGTTGTTTGTATCCTTACAGTTTATATTGATTGTTTCCTAGTATGATTTGATTGCTTATTTGTATCCTATGACTATCATTATGTGTTGTACCTTATGATTCTTGACGAATATATCTTGTCTTTTTATGTACACTGAGAGCACATGCACCAAAGACAAATCCCTTGTGTGCCCAATCACACTTGGCCAATAAAGAATTCTGTTCTGTTCTGTTCTGTTCTATTCTATTCTATTCTACTCTACTCTACTCCATTTCTATTCTATTCTATTCTATTCTATTCTATTCCATTTCTATTATATTGAATTCTATTCTATTCTACTCCACTCCACTCCACTCCTATTCTATTCTATTCTATTCTATTCTATTCTATTCTATTCTATTCTATTCTATTCCCAATTCAGAGTTAGCACCTGCTAGAAGTTAGATAAGTGTCAATGGCACTCAAAGGAGGGTTTGGACTTAGTTCGCTTGTGGCCATGTAGGGATTCCAGGCTGATACCTCTTTTAAACACCGCCTCCCCAGGTTCCACCAGTCCTTCT
The DNA here is from genome assembly GCA_032467955.1 of Pseudoxenodon macrops. Lineage (NCBI taxonomy): Eukaryota > Metazoa > Chordata > Lepidosauria > Squamata > Pseudoxenodontidae > Pseudoxenodon > Pseudoxenodon macrops. The sequence continues at coordinate 28,341 of JANHFT010006493.1, forward strand.
GTAGGTTGCCTCTCTAGCTCATTGTCCCAGGTACCCGAGGTTCCCCTCCCCTTATTTGCACAGTTCGCAGAGGACTAAGGCGGCCAACTGCACCCTGCCTTAAGAAACGCCAGCGTTTCCTTCTGGCTTCAACACTCACTGCAACTTGTCGACTTCAGCCTGGAGAGCCTGGATCAGGACCTCTTTCGCTTGCAGCTCTCGCTTGACCTCGCCGAGTTCCAGGGCGGCAGCTTTATAATGCCGACGGTTGTGTGCCGACTCCGCTTTTGTCGTCGTGACCTGCCACGGCACGTTGCATCGTTACCCCCTTGGCAAAATGTAGCCCTTTCCCAACCCTACAGATGGGTCAGGTTTTAGCTCCCCACACTAGAAGGTTAGGAATTCTGGGAGTTGAAGTCCCGACCCATTTGTAGGACAGTCTATGTGGGGAGGGAGGAGAAATATCTTAGGAAACCGGAAGAAGAGATGCTGCTTAGGAAATGGCCAGATAAGAGGCAGCGTAGCCCACAGCTGCATAATGGCAAGAGATTCAGAAGGGATCCACCCACTCAGGCTGTAAAGGAGACGGTGGGAGAATTGTACTTTCAAACTTGCAAGATTCTGTCCTGGTCGCTTTACAATAAAGTAGAGTTAATTTATCAGGTTGTGTTCCCTGTCCGGTATATTTGATCAGGCTAAACCTGTGTTCGGACCCAGCCTGGGTTTAGCCGAGGAATCCGAATTGCTTGCTGTATATTAGAAGGGTTGTCTGTGACAACCAGCCACCCCCAAGCCCTTCCTATTTATTTCCCGACCAGGGAAAAGCTGGCTAGTGTCTACGTCTGCCTTTCCTCCCCGAGAGCCGGCTTATTGATTTCCTTTGCTCTCCTCTCCTCTCTACAAATACGCGCATCTGGGATGCGGCCCCATCTGTTCCTTCCCCTTACTCAGCTCAGGCCCCGAAGACAGCTGCCTCTCCACCTGGGGGAGGACAGAAGACCCCACCTCTGATCCTGCTTCCTCATCAGAGCCTTCCAAAGGCCTCCAAAGCTGGCCCAGGCTCCCTCTCAACCTCTTCCTCGTATGACTCTCGGCGGGCAAACAACGGGCCACAACAACCTGCACAAGACTGCATTTCCAAGTCTTACACTTTCACAGTAGTTCTGGGCAAAACCACTCATTTATACCGTATACCTTGTGCCCAGAAGTGACCAAGTAAACCAGAACACGAGCTCTGGGACGCTTTCAGCCAGGACTGTACCTGTTCCTTAAGGCTGAGAACGTTGGCTCTTTCTTTCCCCAAAGCCATTTGCAAAGTCTGAATCAGCTGCTTCATCTTTTGATCTTCTTCTTCTTTGCTCCTCAGAACCGCCTGAACCTGGAAGACGGGGGAGATGACAAAGCAGAGAAGGAGACCGTTTATGATTTAATTAGTTTATGATTTAATTCGTCCGCAGGACAATGGACAATGTGCCTTGGCGCTGGAGACTGGCTGGATGAAGGTCGGGGGAACTACGGTTTAAAGCAGGGGGTCTCCAACCTTGGCAACTCCCAATGGCAGTTGGAAGTCCACAAGTCTTTCAAAGTTGCCAAGGTTGGAGACCCCTGGTCTAAAAGGGTTGCCTCTCAATCTTGGATGGGTTAAGATGTAGGGGACATTCTAAAACATCTGGAAACCATCCGTTCAGAAAGCTGCAGTAGGAGATCATCAGATGGAAGAGGAGGAGGGAAGAGGGAGGAGGAGATGTTTTCATAATAATGGAGAAAGGAGGAAGAGGAGGAGAAGTCTACCTGGAGATTCAATTGCACCAAATCCGCCTCTCTCTTGGCTAGAGCTGCTTCAAGGATGCGGTTGTGTTCTCGCAGAGCTGCGTTCGACTGGCCAAGGCCGGTGAGTTTTCCGCGCTCGTGTTCTAGTTCAAGCGAAAGCTTCTTGTTGGCCTCTTCCAGGCGCTTGATCTTCCTCCGGAAGCCTCTTGCTTCTTGAAGCTGCATGGCCACACAAACAATTTCCACCACCACCCCCACGTTAAAAGACACCGCACTGCATCCCCAATTTTAAAAAAAGCAACAACAAAACACTGGCCTCTTTCCCTAAAGGTCTTTCTCAGGGGTATCTCAGCATCATCCAAGGATGGGGCCCAAAACAAAGATTTGGGTGGCTAGAAACTCCACTTAATTTTGAAGATTGGTGATTCCAAGGGACCCCATTTTCTTTCTTTTCTTAAAACTCTTGGAAATACTTGAGTTTTTTTAATGTAATACCATGTTTCCCCGAAATATAAGGCCTCCCCTGGAAAATAAGGCCTCCCCGAAAACATTTAAACCCATTTGCAGCCAGTCCCTGCCATTTCCTCTGCTTAGGGTTAGAGAGACAGAGCTGGAAACGCAGGTAAGATGTCAAGAGGAGCCCCGTCTTGCTCCAGACACCCCAAAATTATAAGACCTCCCCGAAAATAAGGCCAAGCGCTTATTTCGGGGTTCAAAAAAATATAAGACAGAGTCGTATTTCCGGGGAAACACGGTAGGGCAATGACTTGTATATAAACAACTCTCTTCTAGCACTGATTATGTTACCTAGTTGGGTGACGTCTGTGAAAAAAAAAAAAACAAGCTTAGAGAGCAACAAGGATCCCACAGTCCTCCTCCTCCACAAACGCCACTCCCTCCTAGCACTGATGGTGTTGCATAGTATGGTGGTGAAACGTTTGCAAGAAAACAAGCCAGCTCAGAGAGCACCAAGGATCCCACCGTTTTCAACCTAACTCGGCTAAGAGTTGACTGCTTGCTCCTAACAGCTAACTCCACCGTTTTCAAGAATTGGGGTTAAAGGATTTGAGTTGAACATGGCTGATGGAAAATGCCAAATATGTTGACTCCTTCACTCCTTATCAAGAACCAAGAATGGCTTCAACGGGGTTTCTAGCAATCCTTTGGCCATATCCAACTCAAGTCAACTCAAGTCAACTCAACTCAAGTCAACTCAACCAACCAACCAACCAACCAACCAACCCACGCTAGATCGTGGAATCAAACCAGCTGCCCCATCGCTTGGTTACATCTATGTAAGATGGTGGAGCAACCCAATAAGCAAGGGGTGTCAAACTCAAGACCCATGGGTTGGATGCGGGCCACAATGTAGTTGGTTCTGGCCCGAGGGGTTCGTCCTGGTCTACTCAATGCCAACAGGAAAGATCGAGCCAGCCTGGCTTCAGTCTGGGCTACCCAAAGCGAAGAGTAAACATGCCAGCAGTTTGGGGAGTGGCGTCAAACTGGCCACGCCCACCCAGTCAGCCACCTCCGCCCGGGGTCAACCACAGCCCTGATGCGGCCCTCAGTGAAACTGAGTTTGACACCCCTGCAATAAGCCATTTAGCCGTTACCTCATCTTCAAGCTCAAGGACCTTTTCTCGGTATTCTTCCAGTTCTTGGCTGGTGACCGAGATGATTTCTTGAAGCTCCTTCTCAAGAACCATCTTACTGTGGGTTAGAGACTGCAATTCTGTCTCCAGAGTCCGGATTCTTTCCTGAAGGCCAGAGGCACATTTTGGGTTAGTGTCCCCGCTCAAACAAAGGTGCAACTTGTTGTGGCCCGCTGGAAGCCAGCAGAGCTGGCAGCAGAGTCAGACAGTGAGGAGGTTGGGGAGGAACATGGGCCAGTCCTGGGGGCTGGGGAAAGTTTGGATGAGGGTTCTGTGTTGGAAGCAGAGAGGGAGCTAGACAGCAGTGAGGCAGAGGAACAGCTGGAGCCTGTTCCCAGTGTGTGTGTATACGCAGAGCTGCCAGAAGACAAGAACAACTAAGAAAGCAGGGTCGACTTGGAAGTAAAGCCACACCTTGGAAGTGATCAGCCCCTCCCATAGGAAACAAAAGAGGAGTGAACGGGGAGTGGGCTTTTGCAGGAAACAATTCGTTCATTCGGTCAGTTCAAGAGTAGGAAGTTCTGTTCGTGACTCTAAGAGACTCTGTGCCAAGTTTTGTCCTGCCCTGCATTTGGAAACTAGTTCTCTGGCAGCTTTCCAAGCGAGATAAGTTTTGTGTTGATAAATATTCCTCTGAAAGACTGTCTGCCAAGCCTGGCTGACTGCGAATGAAAGGAATTCACAGGCGTGCAAATGAAAGGGGTTTTGCCGGGACTAAGACTCTGCTTCCTGCTTTCTAAGGAAGCCTAGGCCAGAATTTTAGAAGTTCAAGGTAATGAGGTTGCTTACCAGGCTGGCTTGGTTATTTTCACTCTCGGAGAACTGGGCCTTGAGTTCATTCAGTTCCGCTTCGGACTCCTCCTTGGCCGTGAGGGCTTCCTGAAGGCGCCGGCTGAGGACGCCAACGGCATTCTCGTACGCTTTGTGTTTGGCTTTCATCTCCTTCTGGGCTGTGCTCAGATCGGAACCCAGCCTCTTCATTTTATGCTTCTGTTCGGTAATGGCCCTGCAAAGGGAACCCGACAGCAAACGGCGATCAGTTAAAGGAGCACGGTGGCTCGCGCAGTTAAGATGCTGGTGTACGAGCAGCAAGCTCATGTTCGAGAGCCGAGCGGTGTCGTGGGACGGGGTGAGCTCCCGTCCTTTGCTCCAGCTCCTGACGGGAACATGAAGGGAGCCCCCCAACTGGGGATTCCCTCCCCCCGGTGATGTCATTGGGTAATCCTTTCAACTTGGAAGCGCCTCGGTGCTAATTACAGATTAACAGAGTTGGAGGGGACATTGTAGGTCATCTAGTCCAACCCTCCCCCGCCCAAGCAGGAGACCCTACACTATTTCTGACAGATGGCAGTCCAGCCTCTTCTTGAAAGCCTCCAGGGATGAAACTCCCACAACTTCTGAAGGCAACTTCTGTTCCATCGGTTGATTGTTCTCACTGTCAGAAAGTTCCTCCTTATTTCCAGGTTGAATCTCTCAGTTTCCATCCATTATTCCTTATCTGTCCTTCGGATGCTTTGGAAAAAAGCTTGACCCCCCTCTGTGGCAGCCCCTCAAATATTGGAAGACTGCTATCATGTATCCCCTGGTCCTTCTCTTCACTTCCTCTCTTCCTTTTTCCCCTCCTCCCTTCATATTTTTCTTTCTTTCTTTCTTTCTCCCTCCCTCCATCTTCTCCTCCCTTCCCCCATCCAATGTATCTTGCAACCTGCAATTAAACATATATTCTGAGTCAAACCATAAAAGTAGATTGACCCTTGATAGACTGATCAGATTTGAAGATGTCTCTTTAACATTCTATGTAATATCTGAAGTGCTTTTGGTGGGAAATCAAGTAAATACCCACTATCTACTATCTGCCTCAATTTAGGAGAATATCTTTGATATCTTTTTCTGAGCTTTGTGACTCCCTGTTTAAAGTTTAAACCCAATCCAATCCTTGAGTTGTAGGATACGTTTTATCTCAACGTATCTTCAGGTCTCCAGACTGGATTGACTCTTTCCCTGATGACTTTCTACTGACAAAAAGGTGAAGATTCAGACAGGTTTTTGGATGAATCCGCCAACATATAATTACCATAAATATTGCAATTTGGCCAAACGTTGTGCTGCAAATGGCTTTTTTGTTGCAATTTGGTGGTTAGGTTTATTGATGTTTTCTGCCTGGTTGCTTTGATCTTTAAATTGTTACTTTGGATGTAACCATTCCCTGACCATCCATAGATACGAAGGAGAGATAGTATATACATTTTTAAGAAACGCAGAAAAAAACCACGGCTTTATTGCGGGTACCGCCAAATGATACCTCTGTAGACTTCGGCTATTTCCTGGAGTGGTGTCAGAATTACGTACACAATTTGAAAGGCTAAAATTACGGCTTTTGTAATGGGCTTGTTTGTTGTCTTGGACACGTGGTAAGGCCCACCAGCGTGGCGTAAACATTTGACGTACCATAAACAAGAGGCTTTGTAACAGTCTTTTAAGTAATATGAAAAAGATTCCTAAGATCGACTAATTAATAAAATAGTCCAGTGATGGCTAATCTTTTTGCCGTCGCGTGTCAAAAGCGTTACCCCCACACACACACGTGCTCCCCCTGCTTTTTGCACGCAGTGGCACCGTGGGCCTGGTAGGCCCATTTTTCACCCTCCCCAGCCTCCAGAGGCTTATTAAGAGCCTGGGGAGGGCAAAAACAACCTTCCCTACCCCCTCGGAGGCCTCCGGGGGTGGAATTGTGTGCTTTAATTCTATATCACAAGCCAGTGCAGTTCTTTTCTTCTCCTTTCCCCCAATCTTAAAGACAGTAGTAGGAAGGGCAGAACTTGGGAGTGGAGTCAAAACAGGCACCAGTGTAGAATCTCTACGTAGCTACAAATGAACTAAGTCCCAGCTCCCTTCAATTCCGATGACCCTTATCTATCTCTAACCAAGTGTCAGCCTCTAACCAAGTGTCAGCCCTCGCATCCTGGACATAGATTGTTTCAACTCCTACCCTCAAAACGACGCTATAGAGCACTGCAAACCAAGACAA
>JANHFT010006494.1:10955-21715 GCA_032467955.1 Pseudoxenodon macrops
GATAGATAGATAGATAGATAGATAGATAGATAGATAGATAGATAGATAGATAGATAGATAGATAGATAGATAGACTCAAACCTGCTTAAATTACAGCCAGATTTTTCTTCCCTTGTTTGGTTCTCTGCCATTTTTTTCTACATGAAAATTTAATAAAACTATTTAAAGAATAACATTCAAGTGGCCTCGTTGTCTCTACACTGGCATAATAGTACAGGTCATATATAAATAATGGCACTAGAAATTGTGGTTCAATTATTAATAGATGGTTATTATCAATAAACAAGTATATAAATTGCATTTTCTTACAATAATCCATGTCCATTAGATTCCCTTTCCCAAGTGCATAAAATAGAACCACATTCCCCAAGCTTGCATAATATATTTATGGAGTTCAGAAAATGGTCACAGTCATTCTATTTAAAAACAGAGCAAGAGGTTAAAGCTCTGTTCTGTACTTTGTAAAAAAAAGAAGAAGAAAAAAAAGCTACTGCTTTCCACTTGGCCATAACTCCACCTCCCACACCCAAAATAACATCATTCCCAGAAAACAAAGTACACAACACTGCAAACATAGTAACACAGAGACAAACATTTTGATTGCTCTTGCAATCATGCGAACATATCTGAGAACTATATTTGATATTCTAAATATGTATGGAAGGATATATTTAAATAAGATTGCATAGTATGAAAACAATCAACCAATCTTTCTCTTTCAATGCATTCACTTTGGTCATATCTATATCTCTAATGTACAGATAGGCCTCGGTTTACAATCAGTTGCTTAGAGTCTGTTTGAAGTTACAACAGATTTCCCTCAGAGATGCTTACGATCTGGATTCAAAGTTGAGGGGTCTTTGGTGCTCCTTGCGTTTGGTTGTTTTCTTGCAGACGTCTCATTACACAAATTAGGTAACTTAAAGAGAAAATTGCATCATGAACTTTGTGGGGAAATATTCTGAAAAAGTTTATTTCTATTGTAAGAGGGATCTCTACAAAAAACTATGTTCTATGGCTGTGATGGCGAAACTATGGCACGTGTGCCACAGGTGGCACGCAGCGCCCTCTCTGTGGGCACGCGAGCCGTCAGCCCAATTCAGCTGCGCCACACATGTGCACACGCCTCCCTCCGGCCAGCTGGTCATCAGGTCTCTGCCGCGTATGCGCAGGGGCGAGGCACGTGGGGGGTTGCATGTGCATGCACAGGGGGTGGGACGCATACGGGGGAGTCACACGCACATGCACATGTGTGGGTCATGCGAGCATGCAGGGGGCATGCCGAGGGTCACACACACATGCACAGGGGTGAGCACGCATTGCATTTTGGGGGTTCAGGTGCACGCTTTGGACACTCTGTCCAGAAAAGGTTAGCCCTCACTGTTCTATGGCATTTCAGATCAACTATATGTGGCAAAGAATGGAAGTTTTCTAAAAATTGTGGAATGGAAGATCATGTAAGATACTCTATTTACCTTCTAAGTAAGCTGCATTATAAAATAGACAACCCCTTCCCCTTGTGATCCAAACCTCCTGGAGTTGGACAAGCAGGTTAATTTTTCAGTATGCCTAAGAAATAACTTTGAGGATCCAGTCAAGTAAATGATTGCCAGATCTGAAATCGGTCATTTCCAAAAGCATGATAATCTGACAGTAGGCTGCTGATTTTCAGCTGCTAACTCTGAATGTGAAGACAAGAGGTTTCCGTGCCTGCTTTAACAAAGAAGTATCAAATGAAATACAGGTGAAACCCATTCATGAAGGCATCCTAGATATCATGACAGGATTAATCAATATTTTCTTGGGTAAGGATAGAAAAATCAAGGAACTGGGGAAAAAGACATGCGGGAAGAGACACGACCACTAAAATGTCAGAAGTTAAACTTATATACTGTATTCTATTAATAATTTTCTTCTTTGACTGTTTTGATCAAAGAAAAAAATACAAATATTTTTATTTCTACTTGGAAACCACTTCTGGACTTTGTGCTTGGGGTGGGAGAAAATTTAAACTTTGATTTTGGGTTTTACCGATTAGATAGATTTGTTGTTATAGAAATGGCTAGTTTAAACTATAATGTAAAAGTAAAAAGTTGAGGTGTGATGTTAACGCCTTATTCTACTGCACCAAGGGTCAATGCCTTTTCTTTCTTTTTCCCCTTTTCTTTCCCTCACTTTTCTCTTCCCTTTTCCCTTCCCTATTTTTCCTATTATTTACTTTTGTATGTTCTTTTTATGCTACAGTATAAACTAATAAAAAACTGATAAGTTAGGGAGGGGAGAATTTTCTTCTGAAGCATTCACCAACTGTCATTCTTAAGATAAAAAAAGGTAACTACATTGCGAAAGCAGATGTTCTTAACACACCAATTCAACTTGTGTGAACCACCTTGTATCTTAGAGCCAAAAGCTCATTACAGATAGTCCTCGACTTACAATGACTCATTTAGTGACTGTTTGAAGTAACAGCAGCACTGAAAAAAAAATGATTTCGTGGCCAGTCCTCATACTTAACAACCATCACAGCATCCCTACGGCTACTTGACCAGAAATTAGGTATTTGGCAACTGGAATGTATTTACTACGGTTGCAGCCTTCCAGGGTCATGTGATCATAACATGCACTTTCCAACAAGCAGAGTCAATGGGAGGGAGCTGGATTAATTTAACATCCACGTGATTCACTTCACAACTGTGGCAAAAAAAAGGTTGTAAAAATAGGCACAGCTAATTTACCAGTCACCTTGTTTATCAGTGGAAATCCTGGTCCAATTGTGGTCATAAGTCGAGGACACAATGTATACAACAATTGAGGTGTCTCAACGTTCAAATTTCGGCATTATTGGAGAATGTCACTGAAATATAAAGGGTCAACTGTAGCTTTAGACTCTACCATAGAAGTGGAGAGTAGAAAACAGAAGAGGAAGTAATATAAGGGCTGAATCTAGCAAAGCAACAACATATGGTTCCCAACAGAAATGGGTTCCTACCGGTTCTTTCTGGTTCTTTAGTAACTCCGCGATGGTGTCATGGAGCCAGTTCTGTCGGTGTCTCTGTGGGTGCCGCCATCTTGGATTTTGCTTCTGCGCATGTGCAGAAGCTAGTTTTTGATTGCTGTTTGTGCGCAAGCACACACACTTCACGCGCGCACACGCAGCACGACCCTGAGTGAAACCGGCAGCAAAAATATCCACAACCCATCCCTGGTTTTGTCAACTCAGAAATATGGGGAAACACCTAGAATGTAAGTTCTGGAGCATAGACCTACATAAAAGTTTTGACTTCTTGGTAATGCAGATAGCAAATCATTTCTGTATATACGGCATCGTTCTTGTCTGCAATAAAGAGTCTAATCCAGCCAAGTCATGCCTGAAAGTCTTCTGCCAAGTAAAACCGTTCTTGAACAAGCAATTAAGTGTCTGAAGAGCCAGGTTTACTGTTAAGTTCTGGCAAGAAGCCTGATGTGCTCTAAACAAGAAAATCCCAAATATTGTCCTTGGACAAAGCAAAGTCATAGCTACAGACTTCCTGGTGAGGGAAAGGATATGAAAATGTCTGAAAAGTACACCAAGGTGGGAAGAGAAATAGCATGCTAGAACATATTTTCCCATTCATTCCATAAGGAAAAAAAAGTCACCAAAGACTTTTGTATTATTACCGAGTTGGGATAATCCCGCAGAAACATCAGACATCAGCACCTGGTGCTAGGTTAGGCAAAACCATCAGCTGCCAAATTGTTTCATGCAATTCAAGGCACCTAGCTGTTTCCTTGGGATGTCCTGTGATAGTCCAAATTCCTTTAGACCTTTAGCAACAATCCACAATCTTAATGTGTGCTGATTTGGGAAAGAATCGAAAGCCCTTTTAGATACATTTCAGCAGAATCCTCTCCAAAGGTTGCTCTGAAATATCAGTTCACAGATACCTTCTTTCAAAAAAAAAATTCCTGCAATTTCCTCCTTCTAACAGTTGTCACTGGAAAAATGAAGCTTCTCCAAGCTGTAGTTAATAGAGATCCATTTCATTCCACAATAATGCAGCAGAAATGGACTAACCTTTCAGCTATTTTAGCAGAGTATAAACAGGCTTAGATGGTGAATTTTCCAATGAATTCAATCCTCTAAAAGCATTATTAGTCTTCACAATATAAAAAAAAAAAGGTTTGGACATTGTTCCAAACCTGGTGTCCTCCAAATCTTTTGGAGTATGATTCCCATCAGCTTCAGCCAGCATGAACAATGGAGGGAAGTTAACATACACGCCTCCAGAGGTGGGTTCCTACCGGTTCGGACCAGTTCTACCGAGTAGGTAGTAAGCCGCTGGTGATGTCATGGAGCCAGTTCTGGTCCTTGGACGCCACCATCTTTTTTTTTTGGGATTTTTTTGGATTTTTTTTCCTTCTGTGCATGTGCAGAAGCTGAGTTTCCAGCACTGCGCATGTGTCACCATCTTGTTTTCGGCCTTTTTTTTTGAATTTTTTCTACTGCGCATGTGGGCGCTCATGAGGTGCGCCCATGCAGCACGGGAGGCAGCGAACCGGCGGCAAAGTAAGTTAGAACCCACCCCTGCACGCCTCCCAACTTCCTCCAGACAAGAATACAGAGAGAGTTTCCCATTAGTTAAATCTGCTAGCAATACTTATTCCAGTGGTAGAAAACCCTATTTCATACTGCCCGTATACTTCGTGCAAAGGTATATCTGAAAGCTGCTCAAGTCAACTGGGTTTTGTTTGGTTTATGTCTGATTAATTTCACATAATAAGTGTCTCTTTGAATGGGAAAAAGTCTTCAGATGCTCCAAATTATCATCATACAGTGAACATCCTACTTGCTATACAATGTGATTCTCTGATTGGGAAGCACACTGGCTGAACTTCCAGCTTACAAATTCACTTCCTAAGCAGAGCTGACAGCATCATTAACTAAGGAATAGTCAATACTTTGCTTGATATAAAGCACTGGTGTAGAGTTCTATGGCCAGACTTTCTACTCCCATCTTTATGAAGAATGTTCCATATGGGTCCTGACACAAATGGCGATCTTTAGAGCATAAGTTATCAGTACTACCAGGAGGCCATTTGCGCTGCCCCTGTATGTTAATGCATATGGTTTCCAAAAAACCGCTTTCATGCAATACAGGCGCTCTATTTATAATCTTGCAGTAAAGGTCCTGTTAGAGCCATCATGTAAATTTTTTTTTAAAAACCCAGTTAATATGGATAGTTAATGTTTATATAATTCATAAATCATGAGAGCAATAATAACGGAAATATACACTTTCCTTAACAAAATCATCTTATAATTCATATTTTATAATATAAAATTATAATTTATAATTCTCCTGCAATCCTTGATTGTAGTAGTCGAGCAGGATAGTTTGATTATATTCTGGTTTCCTCTTAAGTGGAATCTATTCCATAAGTATTTGAACTGCTGTCCAACTACCTGCTTAGGCAACTAATATTTCTAACTATAACTTTTTCACACCATTGTTTTGGCTAAACGTATAAAACAAGGCGGCTAATATAATCTCTTCTATATTTCAAAGTAGGTGCTTTAGTACAAGATCATCTATAAAGTCATCATCAAATAATAATGGCTTAGCTGAGGAAATGTGTAAATCCTACTTGAAATCTACAGAACTAAAGAAGCCAATGAAGGAAGCAGAGGTATTTGAAACTGGGAAATAATGCAAGGAGATAGCCACATATGGGGCTATTAGATCTCTAATGCTTTGCTGCCCTCTAGTATCATTCTCCAGAGTTTTGCTGATCTGGTAATTCTACTCAAGCAGATCCTCTCCCTCTTTTTCAACTTATCTGCCTTCCATCTCCCCTCTAAAAACTGCTTCGGGAGATCAATAAGGTCATTGGGGCATAGCAGACCTTGTCAACTTGGAGCCTTCCAACTGTATTAGATTGCAGTTCTCATTATCTTCAGCTCACGTGACCACCGGAGAAAGGCAGCTATAGAGAATACCAACATTGAGGCGACAAACAGCGGAAACCATAACCATGAACCAGGAGCACACATGTGCTAGAAAAGATAGCTTTCGTTGTGCAAAGTAGGTAACTCTGAAATATAAAAGACTAGAAATAACTTTCGAATTCAGATAGATCCAAGTGTATAAAGAGAGGAAGCTGGACTGCTGCCAGGCTTTGGGTCTGTTTTTGAAAGGCCCTTCTCCACTTTCACCTGATCATTTTCATGATGCATGACCACCTAGGGTGATTATATATGTGGTTTTATATTTTGATGGTGATTTATTTAATAACAGAGTTGGAAGGGATCTTGGAAGTCTTCTAGGCAACTGCACCCCCTCCCCCCGCTCAAGCAGAAACCTTTCAGACAAATGTTCATCCGTTCTCTTCTTAAAAACATCCAGTGTTGAAGGTCCCACAACATCTGAAGGCAAGTTGAAGTTTTCCTCATGAGGAAGAACATATATTTTTGAACAGAATAATAGAATTTTAAGGGACCGTGGAGACCTCCTGCTCAAGCAAGAAATCCTACATCATTTCAGACAGATGGTTGTCCAATCTCTTCTTAAAATCCTCCAGTGATGGAGCATTCACAATTTCTGGAGGCAAGACATTCCACTGATTAATTGTTCTGTCAGGAAATTTCTCCTTAGTTCTAGGTTGATTCTCTCCTTGATTGGTTTCCACCCATTGCTTCTTATCCTGCCTTCAGGTGGTTTGGAGAATAGGCTGACCCCTTTTCTTTCTGGCAGGTGCTTAGATATTGGAACACCAGCAACATTTATATTTGAATTTTTATTCTGGGAATGTTATGTACGCAGCATAGGAACTAGTTAACTGAAGAAGCCATCTGTCTCCCATAATATACAGTATACCCTGTCAGTTTGATCTTGCAGGATTGGTGTGCTTCTGGTTCCTTCAATCAAACAATGTCATCTTTTGGAACCCCAGATAGCAAAGCTGTTTTCCAAAGCACCTGAGGGTAGAACAAGAAGCAATGGGTGAAAACTAATCAAGAGAGGAGCAACTTAGAACTAAGGAGAAATTTCCTGACAGTTAGAACAATTAATCAGTGGAACAATTTGCCTCCAGAATTTGTGAATGCTCCAACACTGGAATTTTTAAAGAAGATGTTGGATAACCCATTTTTTCTGAAGTGGTGTAGGTTTTCCTGCCTAAGCAGGTGGTTGGACTGGAAGACCTCCAAGGTCCCTTCCAACTCTGTTATTTTATTCTATTATATTCTCTATAGCAGTGCTGCCCCCTGGAATGCTATTGCCCCGAAGATACTGATGGCTTCCATTTTGTGGTTGTTCAGAACAGCAGTAAAGACACAGAACTTCACCTAGATCTTTGAGGAAGGAGAATCAGGCCCCTGACTTCTTTCCATGTGGTCTGTCATGCTTGACATCTTTTATTGATTTTATTGTAATTTCTTTCTTTGATGATTGTGAGATGCCCAGAGTTGGGTAACATACTGGCTTCATAAATCAGTTGTTGTTGTTGTTATTTATTAGTGTAAACTGATGAGACTCTCAGGATTGCAGGGCAGTAAGAAATACAATAAATAAATAAAATCACAACATAAATATCTTTTTACTACCATATCCCTGCGATATTGTATTCATCTTGTTCCTGCCCACTAGTGAGACAGATTTAAGTCATCCTGCCAATGTTAACAGAGGTCTTAGAATAGTATTTCCCAACTTATTCTGATATTATCCAAGTACAGACTCAAGAAATATAAATTCGGTTACACTTTATCACCCCTTTGGAAGATAGTGTGGTGAATGCAGTAACTGGAAACAGACACAGTAGGAGTACGATAGAGATTGACCATGGGAAATAAGCATCAAATCAGTATTGTTTCCTAGGAGTGCGGTGGCTCATATGGTCAGTTTAGGATGCTGGGTTGATGATCAACAAGCCTGTGTTCGAGAGACAAATGTTGCTGCATGACAGGATAAGCTCCTGTCATTCCCTTCAGCTCCTGCCAATCCAGCAATTCAAAAGCATGCAATTGCAAGTAGGAATGGAATGGGAGAGGAGAGGAGAGGTGAGGAGAGGAGAGGAGAGGAGAGGAGAGGGGAGAGGAGAGGAGAGAAGAGGAGAGGAGAGGAGAGGAGAGGAGAGAATATTCTTTATTCGCCAAGTGTGATTGGACACACAAGAAATTTGTCTATAGCACATAAGCTCTCAGTGTACATACAATCAACAAAGTGATATAATCATAAGATGTCGGTAGTTGGGAAGTTTCATTATCTATCTTTTGGGAAGTTGGGAAGTCTCATTATCTATCTTGTTGCCATTTGAAATGTTATGCCAGATCCTTATGGTTTCATTTAATTTAATAAAGATTGAACTAAGTCATTTTCACTTATTCCTGCACGTCCTTATGAGATTTCACCATCTCACCTTGACAATTAATTTTAAAACCATTTTATTTAGTGCAGATGTATGTTTTTCACAGCTATCTTTGACACTGCCTGAGAATCCTGAAATTGGCACATCTGGTAGATGCCCAGGCTACAGTGTTTTGCTTTACTCCTTGATAAAGTTACTTTCCAATTAATGTAGTTGCTATACTTAGGTTTCCAATTTATATTGATGCTCATTGGAAACCATCTGCCTTCAAATACTCATGAGATACAACTTGAGACACGCATGTGCCAAATAGCATCATGGAACTTCTGGCAGAGCCAAACTAGTGGATGAGAACCAGAATAACAAAAAAAAAATATCTGGGAAATCTGAATTCAAACATGGTTCCCCAATGTTTGCTTTCTAACTGAATGCCATGTTGATGTTCGTGTAAATAATTGTAAAGTTCATTTTACAGGTTGCTCTAAGTGTGGGAATTTTTTTTTGTAATGTCAAGAGCAGATGCTTCAATGAAGGGGAAATCAAAAGCATCTGTGACTTCTGATAAAATATTTAAAGTTATGTGTTAAACATTCACAGTTTATTTTTCACACCAGTCTGGGTGATTCAACAAACCTTGTGCACTGTCTGGGTAAACTATCACTCTTGTTTAAAATTTAAACGACACACATTTGATATTCTTAGTACTAACTTAAGTGATTGCAGGCCCAGAAAACAATAGATCAGATGTGGTTAAAAGCAAGACAAGTCATAAAAAGAGACACAGCAACGAAAGAAGTTTTTGTCTTTGCTGCACAACTCAGGGATGATTGAGCAAATGTGAATAGTACAGACACAACCAGTGTGATTTTACAATTCATAAAGAGAGTTTTTTCTCTTTAATGTTAGATTTAAAAGAATTGTTCAAACTCCAGGTGGAACGTAACTCAAGACCTTCCTGGATTCCACTCAAGAGCTTTTGTTTTTATTTTTATTTATGAATGTAGAATGTGACCTCCAAGATAGGTCAGGTCAGGTCAGCAAATAATCATTGCTTACAGAAATGCCACTGTATTGTTGCATTGTTGCATTCTGTAATTACAGCGCTTGAAAGCTTGCTAAAGTTTCCCTCTGACCCCTCTTACACTGAACAGAATCTACATAAGGTTATTTTAACTTTTTTTCGAATGCCTTCCCTTTTTGTGGGACTCGGTTGTCTCTTATTTTTCCTTAATAGTTCCTGCATACTTTGTGTCAACATTTTTCTCTACATTCCTCTACACCAGTGGTGTCAAACTCAAGGCCAGATCTGGCTCACAGGGTGCTTAAATCTGGCTTGTGGGGCTGGCCTGTAAATAGCAAAGGAAAGGCCTGCGGTGCCTCTGGCAGCCAAAACGGGGAGAAGGGGGGCATATGTGGCACCCCATGTCCCATTTTCGGCCTGGACAGCCTACTGCAGCAATTTGCTGGCCAAAATAGCCCCCCCATGCCTCATTTTGGCCAGCAGAGTAATTCAGGAGGCATCCATCCCATCTCTCCTCCTCACACACACCCCCGGCCAGCCCATGGAGGAGAACTACAATGCTGATCCGGCCCTCAAAGAAATTCAGTTTGACACCCCTGCTCTACACTAATTGACATGGTCTTAGAGGCTAAAGCATATTCATGGCTTTCTTTATTGTAACTTGAGTAGTCACTCCATCCTTGAATCAGTAATTTAGTTTACATCTATATGAACACATATCCGCTTTGGGTTTTTTATCCTTTTCACTCAATGTGGACTCCTGGCAAATGTCTAAGCAAGTCCCTGCATTTTTCTTGGCAAGATTTCAGCAGTAGTTTGTCATTGCCTCCTTCCTAGGGCTGGGACAGAGTAACTGGCCCAAAGTCACTCAATTGTCTTAATGCCTAAGGCAGTACTAGAACTCACAGCCTCCTGGTTTCTAGCCTGATGTCTTAACCATCTAACCAACCTGGTTTTCTTACCCTTGTGACAGATATACTTTATTATATCAGCGACCAGTCTTCTATTTTGGAAGAAGGCTGAAGAAAAATAGGAGTTGCATAGATCTGCCTTTATCTCCAAGTAGAATCTCTCTTTCTCTGCTTTTACTACTCTCATGGCCAAAAAAGCTCTCTTTTTTAGCATTTAGTTTAATCAATTAAATTGATGCAGTTCTTTTTGGGGAGGAAATGAAGAATGCATTTCCACTTAAGTTTACAAATATCCCTTTTTTGTTGTTGTTTACATAACCATGGGCAGGCCCTAATCAGGTCCTGTCCTCCTCAGCAAGATTATTTCCTCCTTTAAATTTTCAAAATCTTTCTCCTATATATCAGAATAATAACTTTATTATTACGGTCATTGACCAGCAATAGACATCCCTGTTTACAATATATTAAAAATAGTACTAACATTA